>APFE031615703.1:167492-228092 GCA_000404065.3 Pinus taeda
AAAAAAAATCGCTCCGGGATTCGCTCCCAAATCGGGAGCTTCTGAAAATGGTCGCTCCTGCTCTGCGCTCCCGCTCCCACTCCCAAGCAACATTGATCTTGTGTAAAGCTCATGAGTAAGAGAGCTCTTGTATGTTGGAAGATCCATCTCTAAAGAGTGAATGCTTGAAGAACATGCAGGCTGGACCCTTCTCAGAAGGCTTGTGACATCAAGACTTTCCTTGTAAGCCGACTCTTAAGTAAACCCAAGTTTTCCTTGAATGGTCATCTATGAATGTGACATAATATAGATGACCTCTAAGTGACTTTGGAGTCATAGGACCACAAACATGAGAATGAATAAGATCCAAGATTTCTTTTGACCTTGAAGCACTGCTTCCGAATGGTCTCTTGGTGTTCTTACCCAATGCACATCCCATGCATACTCCTTCATGATCTTCTTTTAGTTCAGGGATTCCATTCACTATTGAATTTAGGGTTGGTAAGACTTTGTAGTAAAGAGGGCCAAATATTTTATGCCAAAGTTCACATGGGCTAACTTCAATGTGGACCAAAGCTTGAGCTTGGGGAGTTAACAATTTGTAGATTCTTCCTTCACGGATCCCAATCATTCTTGCATCTTCTATGCTTGAGTTTTTACCTCATACTACCACCTTTCCATCAATGAAAACAACTTATCACCCTTGTCTTTTAGACATAAAATGGAAAGTAAATTCTTGTGCAAACTTGGAACAAATAAGATTTTTGTTGAGATGAATGTTTCCTCCATTCTCCAGCTCGAGTGAAGTTGATCCAATTCCTCTCACAGGGTAGCTTTTACCAAGCTCTACGGAGTAAGAGGACTTTCCTTTTGATAATGTCTTTAATTGCTTGTGTTGACTAGTCACATGTCTTGATGCTCCACTGTCGATCACCCAAATATTCTTGTCTTGAATTGTGCTAGGGAGTGTTGAGAATAGTCCTTCATCGTTTGTAGATGTCTTGGTCACTTTCTTCTTAGAAGAAAATAGGAGATCCCATACTTCTTTGATGCCCTTCTTGGGTTGACTTGCCACCTTCGTACACTTCTTTAGGAACTTCTTTAGTGTAGTAGAAATATTCATTATGCCCTTAGCTAACCATAGCTCTGATCCCATGTTGCGAAATCTATAGGGCAATAGTTAGGATGATTTCTCTTTCTATGATAACTGCTTATGATGTTTTTTTACTTTTTCTTACTTATTAGCTTCTTCATTTATTAAGTTATTATTATGTTCGTATATCATCAAATAACTACCACAACAAGAAGAACAATAGTACACAAGAACACAAAATGTATGCTGCAAGCCAGGGCCAAAACCTCTCCACTTGAGAGGAATACCTGCAAGTCTCTTCTTTTGTTATAGATTCTTCAATTGATGAATTCCAAGACCTCTAGAGCAAGACCAATAGCCTCCAAGACCAATTCCAAACTTTCCTGATGATGTGTTTCCTTTGTCCAAGTCAAACCCAGTGAAATTTCTTCTAGCAACACACGTTCAACCCCGAGCTTCAAAATTTCAGCCTATACTGCAGGGCTGAAATTTTCGCCCCCTTGAACCTTTCGACTAAGTGGACATTGCATTCATTTGATGATTTGGTTGGCTTCATCATGGCATAGAGCACTTGGTATACACTCACTTGCTTACACATGGTTTGTTTCTTGGATGGACGAACATGACCATGGTTAGGGATCATGGTTATGGATGATATTCACATGTGGGTGAATTACTTGTAGCATTGAAGATGGTACCACCCAAAGCACTCCCCTTCTTTGTCCCACATTTGAAGGCATGTGCACACTTATCATCACCTTATGTATGTTTTGATGAGATTGTCCTTCTCTTTGATGAGCTGACTGGGTTCTCGAAGACTTGGCATATGGGTTCAAAGCATATTTTGACTTACTCTTACTTGGGTTCATTTTTCCTCATGCTTTATTGGTCCAGAAATGCCATTTTGGGGATTATTGTGCACACATGGTGGTTTGCCCTTATTTTCATGGAGATGGTTATATATGGATCTTTCCTCATTGTAGCTCTATTCGGCTAAGGTTTTTGCCTAGCCATTATGTCCTTCTTGTTACCCCCCATTTTGCATGAGGCCTATACTAGTGAATTTTTTCACTACCCTTGTGACCTTTGGATGGATAAGTTGTTCACTTGGATCTGTGGATTGTTGATTACATGAATGCTGATGTGCTAGAAGTTTTGATGATGTATTGTTATGTATACTTGTATCTATATAATGAAGATCTATATACTTATATCTTATATAGATATACTTATAAATTCTAATGAATCCATATCTATATATATGTATGTATGTATGTATGTATCTCTCTCTCTATATATCATATAGAGGGAAGATCCATTTATATATATATATAATATATATATATATTGTAAATGGTAAGTCAACAACGATTAAAATTGTTTTTTAAATTTAAATCATTTTTGTGTCCACCAATCCATTCAATAATGGACATTGAATATTGAAACAATGCATCTTAATCTAGAAAAATGATAAAGTTTATTATTGATCAATCTTGTTATTCATCGATAGAAAAATAGTAGATTAGTAGTGTTGAGTCTTCATTTTTGAACAAGCACGCATACAAACATTAGCCCTATGGCATATCAGCACAATGAAAACCAACATAGTTGAGTACTAGAAATCAAGATCTATGTTCTTTGTTTCTGCATCATTGTTATCAAGTGGACTTAGTTTCTTGGTCAACATTTTCTACAAGAAATCAATATTCTCAAGCAAGGGGTCAACTTTGGGACTAGAGGTCAACTCCACTTTTTTGAAGTGTTGTGAAATGGGCCCTAACTCTTGTATATGTGGCTTTCTAATGCATATGATTGAGTGTGCACTTGTTTTTTGTTGCACCCCCATTTATCCCCACATCGAATATTGAGGATTGAAGTTCTTTCCTTATCTGGAAAAGACAAACAAAAATATATAGAAGTTGAAATCTTATGAAATAAAAATGTGGGGACCTGTAGAGTGATGTAATAAGTTAGGAATGAAAAATATCGAATGTTGAACCTATGGACACAAATTTCTTGCAACAAAAACAATGAACAATAACTTGCTTCCTCTTCTCTTTTCTGCTGATATCTTCAAAGATCATAACCAAATTAGGGTGCTTTTGTATAAAAGGGAAAACACTTATTTGTTTAGGGTTCCCTATTGGTCCCATCCGAAGCCCAACCTTAATCTTGGCTTTTTAACTATTAAAGTAATATTTTTTCATGTTGAAATTGACGTCATTGTACTCATAATGAAGGTATGTTCTTGAATTTTCCTAGGTACGAGCATGGGTACATTTTTTTTATACATGGGTAAGGTTCCCATTATGGGTATGGGTAATCAAATCCCCAAGTATGCATATTGATTTACTTTTTTCCTAGTTATGAGCATGGGTACATTTTTTATACATGGGTATGGTTTCCATTATGGGTATGGGTAATCAAATCCCCAAGTACGCATACTTGATTTACCTTGTTACATGAGTCATAGAATGAATAGTTCATTACAATGTTCTAATTAGTTGGGTGAGTGGTTGTGTTTCCCAACAATTGTGTATGTAGGACCTCTATGTATAATGAGGGCCACTATTCTGAATTGATTTCTCATCACATTTGTAGGGAATATCTTTGTCAATTTTGTGTCATAGCTTCATTTTTGTTTTTCATGTATATATGTACCTACATGAGGCAGTGAATTGAATGCGAGTTTCAATTACATTCCATGTGTTCTCGTGTTTGCTATTGTCATTAGTATTTGTTTTAATCCTATTTATTTAAATCATGTGTGCACATATTACAATTCAAGAAGGGAGTGTTGAATTTTCATGACTTTCATATCTGATGATTACTTCCATTGATTTTTTAATTTATACTTCTTGTATCACATTCATCATTAAGCAATTATATATAGAAAATCTCAACTGTAAAACAATAATGACAGTAGGATCATGAAGAGACAGCCAAACACGAGACAATTTTTTCCCTGGGAAAACCCTAACTAGGGAAAACCCAACAACCTTTTCTGAGAGAAATTATTCTATTCAACAAGAGATACAATCTGATTTTTCCAGTCAAATAAATTCAAACTATCCAATAAACAAGCCCAGGTCAAACCTGGTCAAACTGAGAAATTTTGGTCTCCTGAAGAACTGGTCAACTCAGGTCAAATAGGCTGAATTTTGGCCTCCTACACCTGTTTCAAAATTCAAACTACTGCCCAAAAAGATACACAGAAAAACTTCGTTCTGCTCCCACATGTGTAAAGTCAAACAAGGTCGAATAGAGATGAAAGATGGCTTGGTCAATGTTGGATTGTTCGTGTCAAACTTCAGAGTTCTTTCCTTCTCTCTTCTTCGTATAGATGAACAAAATATCAGATGTACAGTGATCCGAATTGGTGCCAGATGGAGGAGGATGAATGACAATGTATAGTGGATGAATGAGCCCGAATAGGTGTGTCTTTTCACTAAGCATACTTTACTTTTTGGAAGCAAAATTTTGAAATTCAATATTTGGATTTTCCCTCTTTTAATTGGAGCGGACATAAGAACAAAAATTATATTTTTATTCTTTTGTAATTTGTGGGAAAATATAATGAATGAATACCGACCGCAACTATCGAAATTCAATACTCCCCCATAGCTAGGGAGATATTCCCTTTGACTTCTTCAAATGTTCTCTTATTGAAAAATTTCTCCATCCCAAGAAAAGGTTCAATGAGCTGACTATGTTGATGTATCCATCCACTTCATGTTCTATACCAGAACCACGTGGAAAGTATCTTGCATGAGGATCATGCAAAGGAATCTAGTCACCCACTAGACACATCCCCTTTGCAAATGGATCTAGTCACCCAGTAGCCAAAGGCCTTATGGGGTCCCATTGGCCTTTTTGGACTTTTGGGGTCAACATGACTAGTCCTGGGTCACCAATTATCCATGTCGTCACCTAGAACTTGATCAACACCTGTGACCTATGTAAAACCCTGGGCCATTATCGTTCCTGCATGCCAATTGAATGGTAATACATTGCTTGATGCTAAGGGCACTCACTCCACCCACCTGGGGAGCACTTTGGGCCTTGATGATCTCTGGGCCATTCTCCCTAGCCACATTACATGGCCCATGAACAAAACTTTGACTTGTCAATATCCCGACCTAGGGAGAATGTCTGCCTCTTGATGCTATAACATCAACACTCCCTTTAACCAAGGGAAGCATTCTCAACTACTCCAAGCTTGTCCTTGAAGTATACAAACTTCATCCTGGGATAGAGGCTTTGTGAGAATGTTAACATCCTGCTCAACTGTAGGAATGCATTGGAACCTCATTACTCCCTTCTTTACTATGTGTCGGATATAGTCGTACTCAATGTGGTTCGACCTGTCATCACGGTCCTCTCTTACACCAGATCAAACAATCTTGCGAGTAGCTTACACTTGCTTCACAACTTGCCAAGCTAGTTGCAATATATAATGTTGAGTGCGACTTGCTCATCCTGGAACAACATCCTGATGTGCTCTTCCTGTCTTCTGCACTCTCTGCCCGATTTGTATATTCCTGCAACTATACTTCATCAATTGAGTTTTATCTCAATCCATAATTGGCTGTGCCATGCAAATATCTCAATACATGCAATCATAAACTGGTCAACTTCCTTCACTAGATTGGTTACCACGACTACTTTCCGGTCACCCTGAGTGGGTGCTCCCTCTGAAACAAACCTTGTTGTGGCAATCCTGGGTGCTCCCTTTGGCACTTACTTCTTCAGATTGGTAACCATGGGAGTTGTCATGGACTTATTGTCCACCATCCCAAGTTTTTGAAGAAACGTAATAATATACTTCCTTTGACCAAGGAAGTTCTCGCCCTGCTTCTGCTATACTTCTAGTGCCAAGAAGTAATGTATCCAAGCAAGATTGTTCATCTTGAACTCGAAGGTCAACTCCCTCTGAGACTGAAGTAGGGCTTGACTTCTCCCTCTATCACGAAAGAAAATCCTCTTGCCACTGTTGCTCCCATCAGAAACAAGTCATATAATAACAAGATCAACCAAGACTCATCAGATATTAATATGAGAATACCAAGCCCAAAGTGTCTTCTTGTGATTGGACAAAGCCTTCTTTATTCTGCAATCATGAGACTTCTTCTCATGTACCTCAAAGCCCTAAGGTAGCTCTATGTACACTTCTTCCTCAATTACATCATTGCAGTCTTCACATCCACTTGATGTAATTTTCAACCCATAATAGAAGCAATACAAATAATAATTTTAGTAGAAGTGTACTTGGCAATTAAATATTTCTTCATAGTCCTCTCCCTCTTTCTGGGATAACTTTCTTGCCTTGAATCCTGCTTTGTACATTTCTATGCTTCCATCTACTGTATGCTTGATCTTGTGGATCCACTTGGAAGTCACCACTGACTTCCCTTAAGGTCTCGACTCTCAACACAATTTCCTCCATCATGGCATCCTTCAAACTTGCTGGCTTGCCTGCTCCCTCTGAACTAGGAGCTCTTCCAGTCATCAAGCATGGTTCTAATACAATTTCTTTCTCATGAACACAAATTACTGATCCTGGGAGAATCCCCTTGCCACTAAACTTTGCTTCGTTCTTCCAGTGTTTCATCAACTTGCCAGAATCTTGGTAGTCTTTATGATGTACCTGCAACCTTTATTAAGAAGTCATGGAAGAAACGATTATAACCAAGTAAAAGAAACAAAGACGTAAGAGGTTGTCTAATAATAAAGTGAGATTGTTCAAAGAAGAAAAATATGAATTACTTATCTTTTGATTTGAGGATTGTAGGGAATTGACAACTCCCTCTTGATCCTTGCTCATCTACATACTCATCATCCTCATCATCGTCTGTTAATGCATGTAGCTTTCCTTTCCTTTCTTGCATGAACTAGGGTTTCTTCTTTCAACAGAATCATCAATTTTCAATACTTTGGGTCTAGCTCTAGGGTTTTGTTCACAAAGCCTAGGGCTTTCTAAATTATAGCCTTTAAGACTTTTATAGGGTTTACAAACCTTGGGTCTACCGATTCTTCTAGGAAGGGCTCATACTTTAGCACAAGTGATATAACTTCTCTTGCTCTATGTGTGAGAGCCTTTCTTCTCAGCTCCCTCTGTCTATGGAGTAACTTTATCAAATCAAATAATATTTATCATAGCTAAAATGCTTGAAGAATAACTCTGTCATATACTAATATGTTCCAGCAACAACCATAATCAACTAATGGTACCTTAGCACCAACTACATATCTCAACCAATACAATCATAACCAGAACAATACAATGTAGGACATCTTCTGCATACTTGAAAAGAGCCCTTACTCATTCAAACAAGATATTTCTGCAGCAGTACAAGGTTCACAATATATGGCATTAGTATTCTAGAGTCTTCGATTTTTGCAACTTCAAAAACAACATTCTGCTTCTGAATACGTATCTTGTAGTGAAATGCAACCAAAGGAAATGTTCCTATACTTCAATCCAACACATCATACTTCAAGATGCCAAATGTTCTTGGCACACACTTGGTCCATCCCCCTTAGAAGACCTTCTCTTGCCTTTATGCCTTATCCAACTTTGAACCATAATCCAAATTCAAAACTATGATGATGCCATTACTTCAAGACGACTTACATGCTACAAAACAACGAGTTTACATTCATTGGTTGAGAGGCAGTGACCTTAGCAACACACTTGGTCCATCCCCCTTAGCAGACCTTATCTTGTCTTTATGCCTTTTCAATCTTTGAACCATAATCCAAATTCAAAACTATGATGATGTCATTACTTCAAGATGACTTACATGCTACAGA
Source organism: Pinus taeda (assembly GCA_000404065.3). Taxonomy (NCBI): domain Eukaryota; kingdom Viridiplantae; phylum Streptophyta; class Pinopsida; order Pinales; family Pinaceae; genus Pinus; species Pinus taeda. Next base: position 175,378 of record APFE031615703.1, read on the forward strand.
ACAGTGGGTGTACATTCATTGGTTGAGAGGCAGTGACCTTACAACATCTTCCTATAGTGCATGAGCACTTGAACAATAGTATGGAAAATCCTTATTCAAGACATCAGGTCTTCTAGGGTTTACAAACCATAAGACAAATAAGATCATCAAATTTTTCATGTGCAAATTTTCTTACCGTAGTCAATACAGAAGGGACAGTTCATCCAAATCATAAGAGGACAAGATTGTGCCATGGAGTCCCATGCCTCTGCATATCTGATTGTTGACAAAGTGATATTATCAGTCAATCAAGGAATGCTCCATCTAGTACAAGCAAATGTATAATGATGCATTATAGCCTTTTGTAAGGCTTGTAATTTGCCTCTTTGTTGACTAATAGAATATTGCAGGGAAATAGGGAATGCTTCATAAAAATAAGATGTTTTAATGTCTTCCATAGAAATCTTTTAAGAGAAGTCGCTCCATCAACTAAGGCAAACAACTTTCAATTTGCATGAGCATGTGATATTTGAAATGTTCCTTCCAGATACTGAAAACACTTAATATTTATCAACCATGAAATGTTATTGCCACTTTGAAAGATTGGGCACAAATCTGGGTGCTTAATTTGAAGGGAATTGTTCTATATGCTAGGATGCAAAAGATTCAAGATTGCCTTGTTGAAAAATCAAGTGCAATGGATATTAGCACCAATTTCAACCACACAAGCATAAGAAAAGTAGAGATCACAATGCACAAAATCAACACAATGTTTACCTTGGGAAAACCCACATGAGGTAAAAACCCAACAATTCTTTCCTTAGAGAATCAATTCAACAAGAGATGTCAAAGTCAAAGCTATGGACAAACTGACCAGCAAGAGCATCCACCAAGTGTCCAAGTCAAACCCTCTTCAAACTGATTGCAATAGATATGAATCTTCTACAAGGATACATAGAGAATTTGACCCCCTTTTCATAGAGTCAGGCCACAGGAGATTTAGCCTTCTTGCACTAAAATAACCACAGAGATTCAACCTCCTGGCACCACAGAGATTCAACCTTTTTGGACAGAGAAGAATCACAGAAACCTTGGCCTTTTCCTCAGAGAATTCACCACAAAAACTCAACTACTTTGCAAGGAGAACAATCACACACTTGGCTACATTCCACAAAGAAGAATCATAGAAAGCTCGACTATTTTTGCACAAAGACGACCACAGGGAACTCAACCCTTTTCCATCGGAAACTTCAGCTTCCTTTTACTAAAATTAGTCTTGTATTTTGATGTTGATAATCAACTTCTAATCCTCTTGGTTCTGCTCCTTGTTTACCTTCTTATGGCTAGAAGAATTATATACTCTATGCTTAGATCGAATGGTGCTTGAGAAGTGGACGAGTGTCTTATATATATAGTGAACACTAGGTCGAACGGGGGCCATGAATAGCTGGGCTGATTCGAAGAGAATTGGGTTGACTTGGACAACTTGTGGTGGCAAAACACAAATTTAAATTTGTCTTTTGATAAATACAAAAATGATTTAGTTTTTCTTTTGAGCATGAAGAACATGCTTTACATAAATATCAAAAATATATTATGAAGACCGACCATGGCTACAAACTTCGACACTTCCATCGTGGATATTCCCATTTAAGCAATGAATTAAGATCTTGAGATTTTATCTCCCTCTGGATATAACTCTCTTAAAACAAATCAATCAAAAGTTTAGCAATACAATTTTGGCTTCAATATATACAAGTCATCAGTCAAATCCCTTGTAAACTCACAAGAGTGGCTCCTTTCCATGACCTCTTACATAGAAGACAACATCGTTGGCTTTTCCACTGACTAAGGCACTTCATACTTCTTCTGGCCACCTTCTGAGGCTCCTCGACCTCTGATGCTCAGACTAAAGCCTTTTTCGGTCTCTTCTAGGCCTGCAACCTAGTCTCGAGGCCATTCAGCCCTCTAAAAGATGCACTAAGGCCTTTTGGCCCAAAACTTAAGGGTTCGATCCTTTTCCATAATCTTCGTCCTTCTTTCAAATTACAACCAGAGTTTCGACTAGGGCTTCCTCTAGGGATGATCTTTGAGTTTTGGTAATGAGAAGGGGTAGTGTTAGCCGTGAGAGAACAAGCCCTAGATGATACAAGTTGGCTTCTTCAAGGCTACTCTGTCACCCATGCTTTGAAACCATGTTGTTTTTTCATGACTTTCTAATTTGATAATTACTTCCAATGGTTTTTTAATTAATACTTCTTGTATGGCATTCATCATTAAGCAATTATACATAGATGTTAAAATTGGCAACTAGGGCCAAACTCCATGTGGGTCATCTTATTCATGGCTAATAATATTTTTATTAGATTCCTCTTGTTGAGAGGTGTAGGATTGATCTAAAGATCATTCGATTTTGATAAGTATTTATGGAGATATGAATTTATTTTGATTATGGAATAATTATCAAGCCGACCTACAAGTCATGTAGGCTCAGAAGCCCAACAGTCGCATCTATTCAAACATCAACAGTTGTGTATAAATACAGGAGGACTTTTCCTCATTTTCACTCATCTCATCACATCTCTCTCTCTCTCTCTCTCTCTCTCTTGCACAGAAAAGAGGCTCTTCTCTACTACGCAGAAAAGAGACTCTCTCTCACACATGTGGAAGGAAGGTGCAGGTTTTAGGGCTGCAACTGCAGAATCGAAGTTTGACCAGCGTTGACCATCAGTTTGCCTCTCTCAACTTCGTTGTAAGTTCATTTGGATCTCCTCTGAAGGCCACATCTTTTGGTGGTGGAATTAAGCCGAATCGACGGTCGGTTTGCAAGATATTGTTTGCCCTAGCTTGGCTGATCTAGGGTTTACTGCTGCTGATGTAAATCAGATTTATGTACTATTTCTCTCTGCTGGATTATTGAAGATAAAGGAAGATTTGATCAAAGGGTTCCCCACATTGGGGTTTGTCCTTGGCTAGCCGCCACATCTTGTGTCTCTTGTCTTGGCTTGTTTTCTGTCGATCGTTTAATGTTCTATTTGCACTTTACTTTATGTACATGTGATTGCTAATCTGTCGATAATAATAAGAAAGATAAGTAAACTGTTATAAGCATAGAACATACCATAACTTAACATGGTATTAGAGCTGAGGTGAAGACAAAGCCCAAGCAAGAGCAAGGGCAATCACCGAAGAGAAGATTGGCAAGGCTATCCTAAAAGAACTATGGGGTCCTCATCACTCTTTCCTGCCGAGGACAAGCTCCGTGAGAAAGCTGACTCTCACGGATGGAAGATGTCTATCGATCTAACCCTAGAAGATCAAGGAGTGTTGGACCATGTGAGAGGCAATATTGTTGAGCCTCCATCAAATGCATCCGCTGCTGCCAGGAACAAATGGAAAACTGGAGAAGTCAAAGCAAAGAAGATCATTCAGGGCTCTATTGACAAGCACTTGGTGGCCTACATCTCTGACTGGCACACCTCCAAGGAAATCTACGATAGACTGGTGAGTTGATTTAAAGTTAATGATGCAAATCAAGTTTTGTTTCTAAGAAATAAGCAGGATGAATATTATCTACCAGCGATTCTATCTACCTCTGCTCCTCCGGACTCAATGGGAATTTGGCTCATTGATAGTGGTGCCTCAAGGCACTTCACTGGTTACAAAGAAGTTCTCCATAATCTGATAGAGAAAGAAACTAACCTGGAAATTGTCCTTGGAGATAATATGAAATATCTCGTGAAAAGTGTAGGCAATGTCTCTCTCAAATTGAATCAAGGTAATACAATCCACTTACAGGATGTATTATATGTACCTGACCTCAAAAAGAACTTGGTGTCCATCTCGGCAATGGAAGACAAAGGCTACAAGGTAGCCTTCAACGATGGCAAGGTACGTATATGGAAAAATAATGTTAAAGATGCCTTCACTCTTGGGTTTCGAGTTGATTCATTATATCAGGTCGGTGGAAGTCCGTTGGGTGTCATGTCTTGTGACACATCTCTTTAGTCCGAACTTTGGCATCGGAGGTTTTCCCACCTTCATTACAAAGCTCTACCCGATATAAGACAAATGGTAACAGGAATGCCCGAATTTCGAGTAGAGAAAGAAGATGTATGTTCGGGATGTGCCGAAGGAAAGCTCAAAAGGGGACCATTTCCCTCAAGCAAAAGCAAGACCTTCGATATATAACTGGTTCACTCAAACATATCTGGTATGATGCCTGTAAACTCCTTGGGAGGATATTCATATTACCTTACTTTCACAGATGACTATTCTCGAAAGACGTGGATATACTTCTTGAAAAATAAGGATGAAGTGTTCTCTTGGTTTCGACACTTCAAAGCTTTGATTGAGAATCAAACCGAAAAGAAGATCAAAATCTTCAAGGATTGATAATGGGATTGAATATGAATCTAACGAGTTCCATGATTTTTGTAAAGAGGCTGGCATTAAGAGGGAGACTACTACACCATATACTCATGAGCAAAATGGTGTGGCGGAAAGGAAGAACTGTACGATTGTGGAAGCAGTGTGTGCCATGCTCCATGATCAAAGACTTTCGAAGTTTCTATGGGCCGAAGCTGCAAACGCCGCCGTATATGTACAAAACCGATGCCCTCATCAAGCATTGGGTTCCAAGACTCCTGAAAAAATGTTCACTAGTAAGAAACCTGACATATCTCATTTTAGAATTTTTGGAAACCCTGTATATTTTCATGTGCTGAAAGAGAAAAGGAATAAATTGGGTGCATCTGGAAAGAAAGGAATCTTCGTGGGCTATCGAGAAAATACTAAGGGCTATAGAATCTATGTAGCCAGTCAAAGGGAAGTCGTGATTAGTCATGATGTCACCTTTGACGAAGATATGGCTCTCAGCAAGGTGGACAATCTTTCGACTTTGAGGAGCTCTCAAGAAGCCAACACCACGGAACCGGAAGAAAAGGATGATGAAACAATGCCTGATGTGGAAGAACCCATGTATCCGATTGATCCTCCTCCACATGAGCCTTCCTCTTCTAGGAAGAGGCCTTCATGGCTTAGGGGGCTACTTGATGATGCTGAAGGAGGACATGCTGCACCTCGAACCTTCCGTGAAAGTAAGAAACCTAACAGGTATCAGGGATACCTGACCATCATGAGCACGATCATACAAAATGAGCCTTCATCATTCTCAGATGTCGTCAAGCATCAAGTATGGAAGGATGCTATGATTGAATAATATGAGTCTATTATGAAGAATGATGTTTGGGAAGTAGTTCCCCGACCCTAGGACAAGACAGTTGTCACTTCTAAATGGCTTTTCAAGATAAAGCATGCAGTAGATGGAAGTACGGAAAAGTATAAGGCTCATTTTGTTGCTCGTGGCTTCTCCCAGAAGGAAGGTATAGACTATGATGAGATATTTGCACCTGCTGCCAGATATACAACCATCCGCTCAATCATAGCCCTTGTGGCTTCACAAGGATGGAACCTACATCAGATGGATGTCAAGACCGCATTCTTGCATGGTTCGGTCAAAGAAGAGGTCTACGTGGAGCAACTCGAAGGATTTGAGATTTATGATCGAAAATCTCATGTATGCAAGTTGAAGAACGCTTTCTATGGGCTAAAGCAAGCACCCTGAGCATGGTATGAGAGGATCGATAGCTACTTGATAAAGCTAGGATTCACTAGGAGTGAAGCTGATCCTAGCCTTTACTTTAAGGTTGAAGATGACAAACCTGTCATACTGGTGTTCTATATGGATGACCTCTTTCTAACAGGTGCAAACCCTCTCATTCACAAATGTAAGAGGGAGTTGGCTTCTGAATTTGAAATGAAAGACCTAGGACCGATGCACTATTTCTTAGGACTTGAAGTGTGGCAGAAGCTTGGGGAAATTTTCCTATCTCAAGGAAAATATGTGGTGAAGATATTGGAAAGATTCGGTGTGGTGGACTGCAAGCCTGTGACTACCCCGATGGAGCTTGACTTCAAGAAGTTAAGCGGTAGTGCTGCTGGACCTGTTTTACGAAATGCCACTGAGTATCGGCAACTCGTCGGAGCATTAATGTTCTTAGTGAACTCCCGTCCAAATATATGCTTCACAGCCAACACGTTAAGTCAATATATGGTTGAATCTCACCACATACATTGGATTGGTGCCCAAAATATGTTGAGATATCTTTGTGGTACAATTACTTATGGGTTAAGATATACTGTCGGAGATGTGAGACTACTTGGATACACTGATGTTGATTGGGCAGGCAATGTGGAGGACCGTAAGAGCACTTCCGGGTGCTGTTTCTCCTTGGGATCTGCTTCAATATCCTGGATGAGTAGGAAGCAGAAGTCGGTGGCTTTGAGCACCGCCGAAGTAGAGTATATTGCTGCTAGCATGGCCTCCTGTGAGGCAGTCTGGTTGCGAAAGCTCTTTAGTGAGCTGTTTGGATTTACATTGGATACCACCGTGATCCTATGTGACAACCAGAGTGGGATTCATTTGTTAGAGAATCCCGTATTTCATGATCGCTCCAAGCATATCGATATCAAGTATCACTATATTCGATTTATGGTGCAGCGGGGAGCTGTAAGGCTCCAACATATTGGTACAGAGGAACAAGTTGCCGACATTCTAACAAAGCCCATAGGGAAAGTCAAATTCCTGACTTTCCGAGAACAACTTGGTGTTGTTCAAAGACCCTTCGATGAGGGTCTTGTATGATGTATTGAGCTTTGGGACCTCTGGGGGGGTGCAGGGTACTTCTTGGAGTGACATATGACCACAAGGTGATTCACCATCCCCTGGTGGTATACATGTACACCCCGTGGCGACTATGTAGCAGGATGATTAGTTCTCCTGTGAGGTCTGGATGATGTGTTCTCCATGACAACTATGTAGCAGGATGATTGGTTCTCCTGTGAGGTCTAGATTGGTTCTCCTATGAGGTCTAGATGATGTGTTCTCCATGACAACTATGGAGCAGGATGATTAGTTCTCCTGTGAGGCCTGGATGATGTGTTCTCCATGGCATTTAGGTAGCAGGATGATTAGTTCTCCTGTGAGGACAGGATTGATTAAGTTCTCCTGTCAAGGCATCCTACCCATGCAGTCTGGGACTCATGGGAAGTACCTCTCATCTGATCAATGAGCAGGGAAATGAGGATAGGGACCATAGTAGTACCGATGGATGCATCACTGTATCTACTGTACTCCCTATGCTAGGATGACCTTCATTGCTCTGGGACTAGTGGTAGGAGTTTTACCCACTATGACGCTGACTTCGGGTCGGTTGAGACTGGTCTGGGACCAGTGGTACATACTTTGAGATTGACTTCGGGTCAGTGAAGGACTAGTCTGGGACTAGGGGTAGGAGTGGTACATACTATGACATTGACTTCGGGTCGCTTGAGACTGGTCTGGGACCAGTGGTACGCACTCTGAGACTAACTTTGAGTTAGTGGAGGATGATACTGGTATGGGACTAGTGGTAGGAGTTGTACCTTCTATGACGCTGACTTTGGGTCGGTTGAGACTGGTTTGGGACCAGTGGTACATAATCTGAGACTGACTTTGAGTCAGTATGATACATCCTCGATCATTTCTTCCTCTTCATAATTCGGACAAAGCAGGGTAGAGCAGAGCAGAACAAAGTAGAGCAGAGCAGATCATAATAGGGCAGAGCAGGCAGAACAAAGCAGAACAGGCAGGATAGAGCAGAGCAGAGCAAGGGTCAAGCTATACAGGGCAGTGCATTTGATGGATGAATAGTAGCAACCGACAGACAGATTGCAGATGGAGTTCTCCCTAGTTGAGAGGGAGTGTTAAAATTGGCAACTAGGGCCAAACTCCATGTGGGGTCATCTTATTCATGGCTGATAATATTTTTATTAGATTCCTTTTGTTGAGAGGTGTAGGATTGATCTAAATATCATTCGATTTTGATAAGTATTTATGGAGATATGAATTTATTTTGATTATGGAATAATTATCAAGCCGACCTACAACTCATGTAGGCTCAGAAGCCCAACAGTCGCATCTATTCAAACATCAACAGTTGTGTATAAATACAAGAGGACTTTTCCTCATTTTCACTCACTCATCTCATCACATCTCTCTCTCTCCTGCACAGAAAAGAGGCTCTTCTCTACTACGCAGAAAAGAGACTCTCTCTCACACATGTGGAAGGAAGGTGCAGGTTTTAGGGCTGCAATTGCAGAATCGAAGTTTGACCAGTGTTGACCATCAGTCTGCCTCTCTCAACTTTGTTGTAAGTTCATCTGGATCTCCTCTGAAGGCCACATTTTTTGGTGGTGGAATCAAGCCAAACCAACGGTCGGTTTGCAAGATATTGTTTGCCCTAGTTTGGCTGTTCTAGGGTTTGCTGCTGCTGATGTAAATCAGATTTATGTACTATTTCTCTCTGCTGGATTATTGAAAATAAAGGAAGATTTGATCAAAGGGTTTCCCCACATTGGGGTTTGTCCCTGGTTAGCTGCCAGATCTTGTGTCTCTTGTCTTGGCTTGTTTTCTGTCGATCGTTTAATGTTCTATCTACACTTTACTTTATGTACATGTGATTGCTAATCTGTGGATAATAATAAGAAAGATAAGTAAACTATTATAAGCATAGAACATACCATAACTTAACAATAGATAATGTCAAATGTAAAACAATAATGACAATAGGATCAAGAGACAACCATACACAAGAGATACAAAATTTTTACCCCGTGAAAACCCTAACTAGGGGAAAACCAAACAAATTTTTCTTAGAGGAATTATTCAATTGAACAAGAGATACAATCTTATTTTTCCAGTCGATTAAAATCAATTTGTCCAATAAACAAGACCAAGTCAAACTTGGTCATAAATGTTGGCCTCCTAAACAACTGGTTTAACTGAAGTCAAATAGGCTGAATTTCAGCTTTCTACACCTTCCTCAGAATTCATACTACTTCGCAGAAAGATACACAAAAGAATTTTGGTCTACTTCCACACGTGCGAAGTCAAACAAATCAAACAGAGATGAAAGATGGCTTGATCAATGTTGGATTGTTCTGGTCAAACCTCAGACTTCTTTCCTTCTCTCTTCTTCATATAGATGAACAAAAGACCAGATGTAGGTGTGATCTGAATTGGTGCCAAATGGAGGAGGACGAATGGCAATGTATAGTGGATGAATGAGCCCGAATAGGTGTGTCTATTCACTAAGTCTACTTGACTTTCTGGAGGAGCTGACTTGACTTTTGGAGGCAAAATTTTGAAATAAAAATTTTGGATTTTCCCTCTTTTAATTGGAGCAGACTTAAGAACAAAAAAATATATTTTTATTCTTTTGTAATTTGTGGGCAAATATAATGAATGAGTACTGACCGCAGCTATTGAAATTAAACAGGGAGTCTTTTAGTTTTGTGACAAAGAAAAAATTCAATTTTCTATGTGAGAGTGTGAAGAATTGAATTTGTTTGTTTACGTTTTTTCGACCAAGAATTTGAATCGAATATAGGGATAAGATTGATAATTACCCCATCCAAGTTTGATTGCATGTGACATTGATGTGACTAGGGGCTACCAAACATGGTTGTACAACGTGGAGACCATTCAATTTTGCATCAATCATCCTTTGGTCATCCATTTGATTTGATGATTTCATTTCTTCATATGATAATCTCATGAGTGATAAGTGTGGGAGGAATTCTTAGCATGACAGGTTGTACAAAGTCTGTTGTTACAAAGTTTTGTAGTGATAATGAATCTCAAAAAGTAGTTACATTCTTTTGAAAGAGGAAATGGTCATATAGAATATATGGGAAAATTGATCAATGAGCATCTATTGAGCTTGGTGAGAGACTTATTGTCCCAATTAAACCTCAACTTGTGCATGGAAGAGTAAGGTAGCAGTGAGATAAAGAGGGGGAATAAGCCAAGTGACAAAGGGAGTTTTGTTTGGCCAAATCTTTTGTAGGTAGAATTCAAGTTCAAGTCCTCATTTGAGAAGTGTTGGGGAGTCAAGGGGAGGAACTCTGAAAACCTTCCTTAGTAGTAAACATTGTACGCTTTCTAGAATGGCAAATGTTTCCCGCTTTTAATGGTGTCAGAAGTAAATACCATGTTGAGCATTGGAATATTTGCAAGACAATCTGGATTGCCAATGGGCAAGATGAGGAGGCATATTGGGTGAAGAAACAATGACAAACATTATAGATGATTGGTACATAGAGATCCTTGCAAATTATTTTTGTCAATGGTAGACATTAGAAATGAATATGTTTAAGATGTTATGTCATGACAATAAATTTCTAGGTGAGATATATAACTTGAAGCAAGAGTGGTAATGATCTCTTCTTTGTACTATTTGAAATTAAATGCCCTTATTAGGAAAAGCAACATAGAAGTAATGAGCAGGTCATTGAAAACACGATTGATGGAAGCATTACTACTTTGATACAAAAACAAGGTCATTTCCCATTAAGGAAGGGGCAATGAAGTGAGGCTTGATCTTAAAAGGTGATGATCGTGGGAGGTTGTCAATGAGGAGTTGAGACAAACCCTCCACAATTAATGCATTAATAGAAGATATGCCAAATTTGTGAGGGAGATGACTATTGAAAAGAGACTTTGAGTGCCTAGTCAAACAATCTTGTTACAAGTGTAGAGTAGTGAACATGATACTTGTGAATGTAGTATGATACTTGAAAGGGGGAAAATAAGAAAATCATGCATGTTAAGAAAAGGGATAAGGAGGAAATAAAATAATAATAATAATAATAATAATAATAAAACCCTAATAGAGGAGTTGCCTTGTGCAAAAAATTCTAGAAATAATGACCTAGGAAGACATTGGTGCAATTTTTTCTGTGTGGAAGTGGGGACATTATGTAGGTATTGTAAGGAAGTTGAACTAAGGATGTTATAGTTGTGTTAGTGGTGCAAACTTGGTAGTGCCTCATAGTGTATACAATATCACAATACTCGAACTTCTCTGTAGGGAAGGCTTATCAAAGAAAGCTAAGTAGGTGATTATTGAATTATATGAAAAGAAACACACAAATCTATTGTGACTTGTCATTAAGACAAAATATCTATGTTCCGCCAAGACTCTGGGATTGGGGGACTTAGGTTCGGGGAATGCACAAGGGGGACGTGTGGGAGTACTCTAAAATTTTAGGGAGAATTAGGAGGGATGTCGAGGTGTGTATGCATAATATAATAATATAATATACTATAATTCAAATTCATATTCAATAATGAAAGCATAAATACATTGATTCATACATGATTGAATTAAATGATGAAATACACTAATCCATATTCATTATTCTTACTTATACACACATCATTCATCCATACACCATGAGATTCAATAATGAAATACACTGATCTATATTCATCATTCATTATTCTAGAATCTACATTGATTTAAAAACTAAATTCATCATACTAGATTCTAAATTGATTTAAAGTTTAAATTCATCATTCATCATTCTAGAATCTAATTAGTACCAAGCAAAATACACTATAGTAGATACTAAAGTTTGAAGTCTGGATTAGTAAATTGATATAGCTCAAACCCAAAAATAGTAAAGAGTGACGAGTCAAAGAATCAATTTGATGCCATCGATATTTAGAGTCAAGACTCAAGTTAAAATTGAAGATTAAAAATGGACAATGAGCATTGAAGGAGTGCTGTGGGGGAGGAGAGGCAACAATCAATTGGTATTTTAGATAGTGCCGTGGGGTACGCTAAGTAGAGGTAATCTTGGTTAGTCGAATGAGTGTGTTAGGGATTGCAAATTAGTTTAGGTTATGATATTTGTTATGCATTTTTTTTTTTTTTTTTTTTTTTTTAATTTTCATTTTTTATATTTTTTTTTGTATATATATATTATATATATATATATATATATATATAAATTTAAGGGTTTTTAGACAAAATTGAGGGGGATGCCTAGACATCCCCCCTCAAAAGCGGGGGAGGGGAAAGCACCCATTTTGTGGAAATACCCCCCCCTACCCACACTGGGGAAACATTTACCCTTGCGTCTCCCCAAAAGGGGTTTGTGGGAAAGCACCCATTTTGTGGAAACACCTCCCCTCCCTACACTGGGGAAACATTTACCCCTCCGTCTCCCCAAAAGGGGTTGTGGGGAAACCTTTCCCCAAGTGACCCCCCCCATCGCAAGTGTGTTGGTAAGCGTGAGGTGTGTGCACCCCACCCTAGGGGAAATGTCCTCGTTGAACGTTGCAAAATATAAGGATACAATCAAAGATATACATAAAAGAAAAAATCTAGTTCAGTAGAAGCAAAAATTGAAAGGTTGATGCTAATTAGGCCAAATTATCACTTCTTCTAGGTGGAAACACCAATGAAGATGACTACATTAGTTGTGCACATGCCTTTCATGGAAAAAGCCTTGGTAAAGAAGGTTAAGGAACTTGCACATGAAGATGAGTTAGTAAAGTTGTAGTGGATTGCAACTTTTGTCAAGATATATGGTAGAAGATTAAAGAATATGAAACCCCAAAGTTGAAAGGGTCCAATCAACTGTTAAAAACTCAAATATGGGTTGAAAAGAGATCCAATTATGGTTCCAATGTTGGGACAAGAATTGGAAAAACCTAGATCTCATTTGCAAAACTAAGTGGAAACCCTTCTCGATCTCTTTGATTAGTTTAATGAAGGAAACCCAAACATTTAATAAACAACATAAAAACAAATAACAAGTAAATATTGGGGTGGGAAAGAAATAAGAATCTATTAGCAGATAGGATTATATCCAATCCATGCCTTTGAGGTTGAGCTAGCTTTTGTCAGTTATCATATACTTAGTCTGCTATAGGTTTACTTTTCCATAAGTGATGGAATTCTTTGTGTTGATTTTTCATAGGTTTTCTAAACTGATAATTACTTCTTTTGATTCTTAGTTTAATCTTTCTTTCATTCAATTTCATCATAAAGTAATTACGCAAAAGATATTCAACAATAGACATTAAGATCATAAGGAGACAACCAAAAACAAGAACACAAGCATTTACCCTGGGAAAACCCACATGGGAAAAAACCTAGCAACCTTTTGCTTAGAGAAATTCGTTAGTTCAATAGGAGACACAACTAGATCATCTAATCATTAAGAATGCTTGGTCAAACCTGGTCCACTACCTCCTCCTAGTCAAGTCAATACTTCAGAAGTTCGATGTTCTTTTTGGACCGAAAATTTCGGTCTAGTAGCTTTATCATACTTCAGAATTTCAGTCTTGCAACTCGTCCTTCTGCACCCAAAACTCGGCCCTGCAACTTGGTCATACTTCAGAAGTTTGGTCCTGCAATTTACTTCAAGTCTTGTCCTTCTTTACCAGGGATACATCTTCCTTCTTCAACATAAATTATGTCTCAGATAAACTTCTTTTCAGCCTCAGATCCGTTTCCTTCTTAGCCGCAGATTCAACTTCTTATTTTGCCTCAGAAGGTCCGAGTTCCCTTGGTTGATGAGGAGGTCGAATGGCACACATATATAGTTATTATGCTAGTTGAATGGGTGCCTCTACACTGGGGCTGACTTGACTAGGAGGAGGGCCAACTTGGTTTCTTTAGAGCCAAAAAATTAATTTTTCCAAAATTCAAAATTTTCCTCTTTTAAAGGGACATGAAGTACATGCATTGGAATTTTATCTTTTGACAATAGCATGAAGAATATGCTTTACAAATACATCAATGACAAATAATAATTGTGAAGACTGACCATAGCTACAAAATTGAACACTTTGTTGGGTGTTTTGATGAGCTTCTCATTGTAAACACATATTGTTCAGTTCTTCAATGGTCTGTCTTAAACCATAAATGTGTTTGGCCAGAGCTGAAATATTCTTTCATATATATACTTGAAAGTTGCACCTGAAAGGTCAACACAAAGTGCATCATTTTCACTTTTTGGAAACTTCTTTTTGAGAATCTGGCAATAGAAGAAGAAGAAGAAATTATTTTAATGCCCACGAGGCTAAAGATAGCCTATGAGACAGATTGCTTCTTCATCTGCTTGATGTATTTGACCCTTTTTTTGTGAAGCTTCAAAATAAGTGCTCCCATTTTCCCCTCGCTAAATAGATTATCCCAAGAGCTAGCTGCCAGCATATCTGCATAATTTTCCGTGTTGTTTTTGAGGGCCTCATATTCTAAAATGAAATGTTTTTCTGTTTCCACTTTTCCGGAAGAAACAAAAAATGCATACTCTCTCCTCCCACACTTCTTTTGGCCTTTTCCACCGCCCTGTTTCACAACGAAGTTGATGAGAATTAGTCCTCAACTGAGCAATAAGAATTTTGGCTCTCAAAGAGATATTGCCCTCTATGTATGCTTTTAGCTGATGACTATGGGTGAGATTAAACACTTCAATATAATACTTTTTCTTTCTTCCTAGCTCCAAATCCCAAGTACGCTTGTGAAACTTTTCCATAACAAAAGCTTTTATCTCTTTGCTGTTTATGGGACATGCGTTCAAGCAAATACTCCATTTACTAAACCATTTGTTATTTTGTTGCATCCAAGTATTTTTTCTCTTGCACAATCTGTCATTAAAAACAACTTTAGGCCATCTACTCTCTTCCATTTGCTCATTTTTTTTTAAATACTTTATGACTCGCACCATAGCAATTGCTTCAATAGGAGCAGTCCCTGTTTCACTTAACATGATAGCATAAGGAACTGCACTTTTAATTTTGAATTTGTTTGTAATCAAACGCTTTTGAATTTTCTCAACTTGTCTCCACTGCATGTTTGATGTACTGCTGGCCAATAGTTCACAACCATAGAGAATCACCGGAATCAGTAGAAGCCCAAAAAGAGTTTGAGTGGTTTTCCAGTCCCATAACTCTGCCTCTCTACACCGATTTTGAAAAGCATATAATGCTTTCCAACCCCCCAAAGTTCTTTTCTTTCTACAACCATTCTAGCTTAGATTTTTGTTGAAGTCAATTCCGAGATATTTGTAATCTGAAACTTCTTCCAGAGTGTTGCCTTCAAAGTAGAACTTATGTTGGTTATGTTCTCTTTTCTTAGAGAAAACCACTACTTTCGTTTCGCTGATATTGATTTGCATCCCCACACTTCTACAAATATGTTATGTAAGTGTACCTGCAGTAGTCAAATATAAGATTTTTTGTTTTATAGTCAAGGTATCCATTTCACACCTGTAATTTTTATTGTATAATATTTGATTAAGCTCTTCATGATGTCCAGCAAGACTGAAATAATGCTTTTCTTCCAATAAATATGTTCTAGGCTAGACTGTCATTTACTAGTTGGTTATTGACTGAATTTTGGTTTGGCTTTTTGACGACCATTTCACTGTAATCAATATCTTCTTTTGCAGTTCTTTTAGATAGTTTTTCACCTTCATTTGCATCAGAATGATTAAAATAAAGATTGATTTAAAAAGATTCAGGGATTTTGCCCAGAAGTAAGGTTATTAATAGTGCACATTGCAGTCATCTGCTTTTTCCCAGTACTTCAGTTTTGCAGTTTCATCCTTGTTAATATCATGGATTACATGTCTTCCCCTCGAGTATTTGTTTCCTTTTATTTTGGATTTTGTTACTGGAATGTTTTTCAGGTACTAATTTTTAATCTCACCTATTTGTTGGTACAGATACAACACCCCCAAAGAAAAGAATCACAGATTTGACAAAGGATTTTTATTCTGCTAATTTTGTACCTGGTGCACTTGTGCGTTTCCACTATGATGTGCCAGAAGGTTTGGTTGTCCTGCCTCCCCCTTGGAAACTTGCCTGCATTATAGTAGTGTTCATTTTGCCATCATTTGGCAACTCACTTTCTTGCTGTTTTACGATATGATATGGGTTGTCTTTCAATTTTTCCAAGACCATTCATACTTTCCGCCAATGCATGAAAATAATATTTCTTATTCTAGCTAGCTGTCTAAGCTACTATCTTCTCTTGTAACTATAATGTGATCTTTGTTTAGTTTATGCAGAGAAATATATAATATGACACATTCCTTTTTTGACTGTCACAATAATAGTCAATTGATGTCCTATAACATTAAACAACGTATAATGCAGGAAAGTAACATGTAATATAGAAAGTACAGTGCTATTGTAAAGGTTTTTTCCATTTTGATCTAGTATTACTCAAGTACAATTAGTTGCATTATTACTGTTCTTGTGGTTTAACAGATTGTTTATGTTTCCTTTTCCAAGAAAAAATGTATGTTCTATTCAAGACGAATTGAAAATACAATCCTCAGGTGCTGTTGTGCATGCAATATATGACTAGTTTTTTGTGGCCTACAGGACTGGTACCACTACGAGTATCTTTTTCATAACCTGGCCCAAGTCCTTAAATATTTAATTGAATTTCGATCAAAATATGTTGCCATAAATTGACATATTACAGATCAATAGCCGAATAAAATGAGTCTAAAAGGTTACAAGACCTTGAGGAAAGCAGATGTCCCTCAGTAAATTACTAAATTCATATGAGAACCTTCAGCCAAGTGCAAAGTATCCTTAGATAGTGAATCGGAAAAACTGTTCAGTTCTCTCTATATATGAGTAAAACTAATCGTCTGAAAAAGACCAGAGATATCCTTCATATGTAATTCCAACTATAAAAGTACTATGGACATGTATTTCGTTCGTCCATTTGAGAGTCATAGTTGAGTCTTCAAATGCCTGTAATTGCATAATATTTTTCTCTAAAGCACACTTCATTAGAAAGAATAATGCTCTAAATTAACCTTGATTATTGGTCCCAATACCCAGATTTGCCTTACTAGTGAAATAGTGATCCTCAACAGTAAATAACATGAAGCCCAGACTGCAAAAGTATTTTGGACCCTAGTAGGCTCTATCAAAGAAGAGCTTCATGCATAATCCTTGTTCATTATCACATGACTAGGTTTTGGGTTTATACTAGGTTTATAAGAAGAAGAGATCGTAGATAAACTTTGAAAGTGGGAACTAGGACATCCTCAAAAAGCATAACATTCTTGGCCAACCAGATTCCCCAGGTCATCAAGTAAGGAAGTGTTTTATATTCCTTTAGTTCCCTTCTAATAAAGTACTCTGAAAGCAATCTGCTAGCATTGCACTATCCCACAAATGCAGAAGTGAGATCTGATGTTTAACCCTTTTCCATACTTGTCTCTAGTAAGGTCATTCTAAAAATAAATACAAGGAAGTTTCTTCATTACTTCTACAGAGGATTGCAAATGCTTGTACCTTTTGTATTTCTCTTTTCAAGTCTTATCCCAAATTAAAACATTTTGTTGAGAACAAGCCAAAGGAACAAAGTGCACTTTGGAGGGGCTTTAATCTTCCATAACTTCTTCCACTGCCAACAGATTTCTTGAACCTAAGGAGTTTTGTAGTGTTCTTAGGGATTTTTGCACCTTAGGGTTTTAAGAGCATAAGAAAATAACACACCATTATCACAGTACCTTTGATCCAATTCTATATAAAAACAGGGAATACATGATAATAAACAGGTGATTAGTTGTTTTAGTAATTCCAACTGTTCACAATAGTTTATATCAATGTTCCACCAAGTCTTTGGGACGGGGAGACGCGGGTGCGAGGAGATGCACAAGGGGGACATGTGGGAGTACCCTCAAATTTTAGGGAAATTTAGGGGGGACGTCGGGTTATATAATTTTTTTTCCTTTTTTATATTATATATATATATATAATATATATTTCAAGCATAAATAGAATGATACATACATTAATTAATTAAATAATGAAATACATTGATCCATACTCATCCATTCCTTACTAATACATACATGATTCATCCTTATAAACATGAGATTCAATAATGAAATACTCTTGCTAATCCATATTCAGTATTCATTATTCACCATTCTCGAATCTACATTGATTTAAAAATTAAATTCATCGTTCATCATTCTAGATTCTAAATTGATTTAAAATTAAAATTCATCATTTATCATTCTAGAATCTAATTAGTACTAAGCAAAATAGACTATAATAGACACTGAAATCTAAAGACTGGAATAGTAAATTGATATAACTATAACTCAAAAACAATGGAGTGATGAGTCTAAAAGTCACTCTAAAGTACACAGAGGGCTTGGTGCTCTTGATTAAATACTAATTCCATACCATTGTACATGACAAAATGCAATGGAAACATTGCACTCCATCGAATCTTGAATTCCTGAAAAATTGATCTAAAGACTGGAATAGTAAATTGATATAATTAAAACTCAAAAACAATGGAGTGATGAGTCTAAAGTCTCTCTAAAGTACACAGAGGGCTTGGTGCTCTTGATTAAATACCAATTCCATACCCTTGTACATGACAAAATGCAACGGAAACATTGCACTCCATCGACTCATGAATTCCTGAAAAACTGTTAAGTCTGCTGGATTTTGAGTGAGATCTAAAATTCTACTTTCTCCATATGAAATCCAATGAGGTCAGAACCACTCTCAAACATCCTGAGTCATTTCATGGTAATGTTAAAAATTTAAGTAAAAGTGACATTCTGCTTCATCCTTTTACTTTAAGAATTTAACATTACCATGAATAGCATAGCATTAGTAGGGAAATATGGTCAAATACTACGTTTTCCCTGTCATAAATCATTGTTTACAAGCAAATTTAAGGGGGGACGTCTAGGCGTCCCCCCTTTGGGGAGTCGCGTCCCCCACATTGGGGAAGCGTCCCCCCTGCGTCTCCCTGCGTCTCCCCAAAAGGGGGACGTAGGGAAACGTTTCCCCAAACGTCCCCCCGTCCCGGGTGCGTTGGGTGCGAGGGGTGCGTGCACCTGACCCTGGGGGATGTGTCCCCGTGGAACACTGGTTTATAGCTTCCCAGATTCACTTTCAGAAACTGTTGCAGTACTCAGAATTAAGAATAACTCCTTTCACAAGTATCTACAATACTAATTAACAACTACTAGCTTACAAATTCCTTCCTGCGACTGTTCTATAGGTGCTGCTTGATATAGTTTCCTTCCTGCCTGTATTGATCAGGGTCACCTTGCTGGCCACTGTTTTGAAGATGCCTGTGATGAGGACTGTTTCCACCAAAAATGGGTGACCACTACGAGAAACTTTTCTCTTATTCATCTCTTCCAGCGGACAGCTAGCAGCACCTCAGAGCCACTTTGTAGCCAATGCAATGTGCCATTCATATCTCTGCCATCTGCATCTGTCATATGTTTCTTTGCCCATGTGTCAAGAGCACATGTTGGAAGGTGAGCTTCTGATCAAAAGGCACTTTATTCATTATGCAATCGGTTGTTTATGTTTGCCTGCATTTGGGCATTTTGGCATGGATTATGGGGTGCCTTGGAAGAAGGAAGGAACTTAGTCATAGTCTTGTTCCCTCACCTTAAATGGGGGGTTAATTTTTTTCCTAGTTCAGTGAGACCTCCCCTAATGGCCTATGGATTTAGGAAGGGGCACTACTTGGGAAGCCATGATTCAGATAGTGTAGCTCCATGTATCCCTATTCCATACTTACCACTTACCATCTTACATTATAAGCCCCTATTCCACCTCCCTTCTTTAGGTCATTTGACCACTAGTTCATTGGGATTTGGCATATACACATCCTCATACTTTGGGTAGGGCCTAGAAATGGTTGATGCAACTAAAAGAAAAGGAAAGAGCATATGATGACCACAAGAAAAACAAAAGAAAATCAAAATTCAAAGGATGGTTGGGACTTACAAATTAGCATGTGGGAAAAAGCCAAGCATGACTACCTCTATCATATGGCCATCATCCAGTTCCTGGGCCAATGTTGCCCTATATCATAGAAGACAAGGAACCCTTGCATGTCCCAACCCTTGATGGGCAATGAACTGCCCCATACATCATACAAAGCAAGCTCTCATTCTTTGAGCTATGAGCAGTAATACAAGGCAAATTCAAGAAAGAGTAAAAGGCAATATAGAGGGGTGGAAAAACAAAGGCCGAGGTAAATCATACACCCACGATTGTTTGCTCCTCACATCTATACACCTAGGATGAGGCATTCCATCATAGTTGGTCCCTTTGACCATTACACTTGGCCATGGAGTTCCTTCTCCTTCGTTCCATCATTATTCACATGACACCTATCGATTGAAGAGTGGATTGACTATATGTCACTTCCATTGGGGGGTTGGGAACACCTAATAAGGTTGTCTATTCGCCAATCCTACCTAGGGAGGTAAAACCATTACGTGACTAAGGCCCCAATTTTGGAAGAGAAGCCACATATGAAGTGTTATTATGCCCATTTCTTTCAAGCTTGGTTCACTTAGATGCACTAATGATTAATGTACCTGATGATGAAAGTTGTGGCAATGGATATTGTGTGTAATTGGTAGGTGGTTCCATCTATAGGTTTAGGCAACATAACTGGGGTCCAGGGCTTATAGAGGGAGATATTGACACCCACAGGTGATGCATTGAGAGCCATGAAACTCCAGACAATTATAGAGCATCATTCATAGCCATGGGTACCTTTAGCACCCACAACTTCCGCACTTTGCTCTATATTATTCATGGGATGATGCACTTGGACTAGTTTGCCCCTAACCGACTTAGCATATATACATGGTGTGGCAATTGATCTAGGGCCCAGAGGAGGTTTGTCTCGTTCCTTGAGACATGGGAGGGTAGCACCAACTTCAGTGCCCTCAAAGTTGGAGTAGAGACAAATTTTACCACTTGGAGGCCCATGAGGCCTAGTTTTGTGCCCGAAACCCACAGTAGGGGCCACAGGATTATTTGCATCGAGATAAAGGTGCCAACCCCTAGGAGGCCTTCTACACTTATCATGGTACCAAAAGGCCTCAACGTCAGCCCCAAGGAAGCCAATGCAAGCATGACGTCAACATTTCGGCTAGCATTTGTGGTGATAAAGTTAATTTTGTAAAAGCTATTGGGTCGGCTTGTGACCTAGGCCTTTTCTTGCACATTATTTTATTACTAGAGGGGCTTGTTGGCTAAAATAGGACATGCTAGAGCACATATATATTAGAGAGACCTCATTTGATCTCTTATCATCATCACACTTGGAATTTCAGCCTCATAGAGGAACTCACACTTGCTCTTTTGTGGATTATATTGGATCTTGGATGCATTTTGACATTTGGAGCTTATTCTTGGACATTTCTTGGCGATATTCTTTGAATAATGGAAGGAATTCTTGCATATTGTCTTGTAAGTGCTCTTTATTATTGAATATCTATTTCTATATGTCTAATGTATGGAATTATTGATTCTAGGTCATGGTAAAATTGTGTCCTAATTTGTTGAAAATTAATTGAATTACTGTCTAGATGAATATTGCATAAATTACTCATGCATAACATGTATTGAATAGTCCTAGTGGTGAACTCATTGTAGCTCTCCTATAAAATTCCATTTTTCATTGAGTGGGTAAATGTTTGAAATTTGCTTGCTAGGGCATTATAGTTCAACTTCCTTGAAAACAAGTTTAGTCAATCTAAATCATCCTTGACTCCATATGCCCAAAAGACAAGGCACTAATCCAATTTGTTGGTGATCAATCTCATATCTTATCCATCTTTTCTCTCTTAAATTCGATCCTTTCAAGGCTAGGGCAAGAAACTAGGGCTTACGACGAAATTCAAAGAAAGAGGGCTTTTGGTGGTTGGAAAGTCTAAACATCAAGTCGGTAGGGTTTGCCACAAAACCTATCAATTTGGTGGGCATTCACTTCAATTTTATCCATAAATTCTCTTGCTCTAGGTGTTTGCCTCAGTGTTGCGAACATCGCGATGTTTTCAAAAAATCGCGATTTTTTCGAGCTCTCGATTTAATCATCGATTTTTTCGGTGAATTTTTTTTATTTTCAAAAAGTTGCGAAAAAATCGTAAGTTGATGGGAAAAAATTGTGGGGGTTCGAAACAACGCGTTTTTAAAGCGAATTTTTGGTTTTTATTTGTCATTTTTTGCAAACAACGGGCTTGTTTGAGAGTTGAGGAGGAGAGGAAGGTGACTACTATGGTAGAGGAGGAGAAAAATGAAAGATTTTAGCATCCCAAGCAAGACAAATTCGTGTTTGGACCAAATTTCTTTGGCAAAGCATGGTTTCCAGGTATGGGCACCAAATTTGGCTATTTTGTTTTGTTTTTTTTCTTATTTTTGCTTGGGTTTCTATAACCCATTGATTATCAATGGTTTTTGAGTGGATTTGATTGTTTTTTTTTTCATTTTTGTTGCATAGAGTGGAGAGGGTTCATTTTGGTCAAAAATGCAAAAACTTGATTGTTAGATTTATTAGTTTAATTTCTTCTTGTGCTCTATTTTTTTGCATAATTTTTGTTTGGGTTTGAATGTGCATTTTTTCTATTATTGTTGCATTGAGTTGAGGTTTTTTTTTTTTTGGGTCAAAAATTCAATGTGTTGTATCATGCAGTAATTTTTATGTTTTGTTTTTTCAACTTGCAATTCTTCTTGTGCCCTAGGTTCAACTTCAAACTTCATCTTGCATTAAAACTCAAGAGTTCAACCAAGTTATAAACATGCCAAGGAAATTGGACTATGTGGAAATTTGGTGAACCTGATGGAGGGTTAGACAGAGCAAACTTGTTTTGTAAGTTGTGTGGGCATCATATGACAGGGGGGGTTTATAAATTGAAATCCGGAAATCATCCGAAGAGCCTTCAAATCATTGGAAGAATTAGAGCAAGCCAAACTGTCCAAATAAGATTTGAGGAATCAACTAGCAGGGAATAGAGTGTTAGGAGGTGAATATGATAGTGACACTGGTTTTACTTCAGCATCAGTATCTACAACCAACCCTGTAGCTACCTCATCATATTTTGTTCCTAGAACCACGGCTGGCTCACAACCATCTATCTCTTCAATGCTTAAAAAAGGAGAAAGTAAAAGCTGACAAGTTGTTGGGCAAGTTTCTTCTTTGGAGTGATATTCCTTTCAACGTTGCAAGGAATAATCCATTTTTCCAGCCTGATGTTGATGCTATTGCAATTGTTGGCCCAGAGTACAAAGTCCCTTCTTATGATGACTTTAGAGACCGCATTCTTCAAGATGAAAAGATTGACTGCACCAAAAGATTGGAGGAGTTTAGGGCATCATGGGCACACACAGGATGCACTGTGATATCAAATGGTTGGACTGATCAAAAGGGGAGAAGCCTTATAAACTTCTTGGTTAATTGTCCCAAGGGGACAATATTTTTGAAATCTGTTGATGCATCTACACATATCAAAGATGCAAAATTATTATGTGATTTGCTGGATGTGTTTATTTCAGAGGTGGGTCCAGAACATGTTGCCCAAGTCATAACGGACAATGCTGCAAATTATTTTGCTACTGGCAAGATGCTTATGGAGAGACATCATACTTTATTTTGGACACCTTGTGCTGCACATTGCATTGATTTGATGTTGGAGGACATAGGAAAAATTCCTTTTGTCAATGATATTGTTGACTCATAAAAAAATACAAAATTTATATATAGTCATGCATCTGTGCTTCATTTGATGAGAAAAATCACCAACAACAAGGAGTTGGTGCGCCCTGCCATTAGACGATTTGCCACCAATTTCATATCTCTTCAATCCCTCTTGAATTCTATGTGGGATGTGAAGAGAATGTTTCTTTTAGATGAGTGGTGTGCTTTGGCATTTAGCCGCAAAGCAGAGGGAGAGGCCATAGGAAAATTAGTTTCATACTAGGAAAGCTTCTGGGCAGAAGTGCAGGAGGTGTGCAACATTACTGAACCTTTGGTAAAGGTTCTTCGATTAGTTGATGGTGACAAGCCCACAATCGGCTACTTGTATGAGGCCATGGACAAGGCCAAAGAATCCATTCAGACCTGCTATGATGATAAGGGAGATGAGGGGTTTCAGAAACAACTCTTCCTATTGGAAGTGATTGATGAACGATGGAACAACACACTCCATCGTCCCATTCATGCTGCAGGGATCTACTTGAACCCCACATTTTCTTACTCCTATGGGTTCTTATTTGATGCTGAGGTCATAGATGGATTCTTCACCTATGTTAAGAGGATGGTGCCATCTCCAGCAGAATGGGCAAAAATCTCCAAGGAAATGGAGATATACAGGATGGCAGGTGGCACATTTAGCTTTGATATGGCTGTGGTTGATAGGAAGACTAAAATGCCAGGTATTTTTTAGTTCATTTCAAATTTCATTGTCTCTTCAAGTTCATAACTTCATACTTTGCTTCAACATTCAAATATCATTTTTTTCTTATGTTTAGTTTATTTGTAATTTTGTTGTAGATGCATGGTGGAGAAGCTATGGTGCCAGAGTACCCCATCTGCATAAGCTTGCCATTCGAATCGTCAACCAAACATGTAGCTCCTCAGGATGCAAGCACAACTGGAGTGTATTTGAAAAAATGCACACCAAGAAGCGCAATAGGTTAAACTTAAAGCTTAAAACTTAAAATATTCCAAATTTCCAATTAATCTTTTGAATTCATTAAATAATATTTCTTTTATAATTATTATTTTATGACCTTTGTACCGGTTGGAGTCCCAACGACTTAATGACATGGTCTACGTCTACTACAATCTTTGATTGTGGGTGAGGCAACTTGAGAGGACACCTGATATGGACGCCATCTCATTGGATGGGATTAACACCATTGTTGCATGGAGGGTTGAGGCCGGGAGGCCTCTCATGGATTCTACTGATGAATGGTTAGAGCAGGAGGTAGTGGAAGGCGTAGAGGGGGTGGAGGAGGAGGAGGAGCAACAGGAGGAGAAGGTGACATCACCTACCCAGGCTACCCCTATCACCAGTAGAGGACATGGTCTACTTCCTGTAGCTCCCAGTTCTTCAGCTTCTAGAGCACAACAGAGTCCACTACCAACTCCATCGACATCTACATCTAGAGGGAAAGCTCTTGCATTTTCTCGTAAGAGGGGCAAAGGAAATCAATGGTATTAATTATTTGGTTCATTTCATTGTATATGACATTATGACTCATGATATGGGATACATTATTATATTTTTTGTTGATATTTTGAGGCTTAGTTGGGACTCAGGAGTCAGGACTTACTATTCAGGACATGATTCACTGTTATGTGTGATGTAGCACTAGAAATGATATTACACATCTTATATATTAGTTCTTTTATCATATTTATGTGTCAATGTATTTATTTTATGTTGTAGATGCTCTAGATATTAAAAAAATTGAAAAAAATGATATTTTTGTATGTTCTGATTTTTTCCCGATTTTTACTGGGTTTTTCTCTATTTTTACGATTTTTTTCCCCTCGCCGATTTAATCCCGATCGTGATGTTTGCAACATTGGAACTTTGCCTCAAGAGGGAAAACCTAGTTTTTCTTCTCTCAACTTAAAGACTTTCTTGACGGTTTCTTAACCCTTGGCTTAGCAAATATACATCACAAGAATCCTTTTCTCCTTGCCTTGACCTTGAGTTACTCCAACACTCGTCAAATCAATCAAATCCTCTGTCTTGTGCCTCCATTTCTATGTATCTTCATAGAAAGCAATTGCTTCCTTGTGAAGCCTTGAACCAAAATGTGTCTTTCTTGAAGACCTCCTAGCGATATCATTTCATACTTTAAACTTAGAATGCCTACTATAAGTATTCTCTTTCCTACTGAAACTCCCGCCATTGGTGAAAGTTTGTAAATAGCAGGGGGTTCTGGCTATGGTGATAGTAGGTCACTACCCCATTGTTGCTAATAAGTTTAGTTTTTACCCTATAGGGTTTCCCTCTCTAAGGTCTGCTAGATTTTGCGGTAACAGGGGCCACAACTAACACAAATGAAGCTTATGATCTCTGGTTAGACTCTTGTTGCTAGAGTGTGTTGAACTCGACCCATTTTACCATAGGAGAACAATGAACAAAGTGTTGCTTTCCTAGATCAGATCCTCAAGAGATCTTATTGCCAAATTTTACTCTTTCACCACATGATTTAGATTGGTTGCATGCCTTGGGCATTTATTCCCTTGGTTGTTTTTTATAGATAAGGCACGACTGATCAAAGAGAGGGTTTGGTGCCCTAATTGGCTTTAGGCTGAAACTTTAAGACATAGTGGGCCTTCTGCTTAATCGAATCAAGGATATACTTGACCTAAAATAGCCCTAGTAACCCCTGTAGTCGCAAAGGGAACGTCATTGTCTTGGACCAGTTCTTTGGTGTCCATGAAATTTCCTCAGAGATGATCTTCGCTATTTTTGGAACCGACTTTGGTGACAACATAATAACTTCCTTTCCCTTTGAACATAACTTGTTAACCAGAAAGATCACCTTTGCTCCCTTTGAAACAAAACTCGATGATCATAGAAAGTCTCCTTTGCTTTCCAAACTAGATAAGAAATGTCTTAGATTGATTTGCCAAAACAAATGAGAGAAGAAGGGAAGATTAGCTATGGTGGGATAATCACCACCGAAACTAATCAAAAGAGATGGGGGTGTTAAAATCCTCAGAGCCTCAAGCTCACAAAAGCAAAAATAATCTAATCCACCATGATGATGAAATGATTTCTTCTCTCATTTATTTATAGATTACTTATGGGGTATGTTCTCCTTATTTTAGTGTGAGGGGTTACAAGTTTCCCTCCACTTGGCCCCAATTCTAGCTTCCTTCACAAGATTTGCCCCAATTACCCCAAATTTACCCAATGCTGCCGAAAACATTGGATAGGCTAATTTGTCCTCCCTTGGGCAATTAATTAATAGGGAACATTACAAATTGTAAAGATGAATATACAATTTTGGTAGAATAAAAGCCTCTAGTTTTGTTATAAGACCATGCAATTTCATCATCTTCATCTAAATGTCTTACATGCGCCATTTTGAACTCAGTTAAATATCCATCCTAACATTGAGCCCAATTGCCTTCTAAAGCCCAAGGCTTGAGCTAATTGCCAACCTTGGTCCCAAATTGAGGAAAGTAAAGGATTATTAAATATGTTCATGTGCATTTTCCTTATTCCCACAAATGGAGGATTAAATCTTCTAGGGGAAAAATACCTTCACCACATCCTATAATTGCTTTAGTGCCTACTTTGACATGAACCCTTGAACCTACTTTCCAAGCAAGGAAATGGCCTATGACTAGAACGGATAATGTCAAAGCTTTCCACTGATTGGATACATTATGAATATGTAATGATCCAAAACAAGAATGTAAGTGATATACAAAGCATGCAAGCAATCCAGTAATCATAAAAACAAAATATACATTAAGCACCCATGGAAACACTGGAAATAGAGAACTCTTGAGCCATTTTATTACTTCTTCAGGAGCAAAATACAATAGTAAAATAGAATGGTGCACCTGGGCTTGTCTCAATGGATAAGATTTACAAAACCCAGGTGAGAAAATGCCGAACTGGAGGCTGCTACAACTGCTGCACCAAACTGAACTGTGCTGCCCTAAGAAACTGCTCTGTCTGCTGACTTTGAAGGGCTAGAATCACTACTTCCCATGCTCATAAAATTATGAGTTTGATCTCCTTTCTCCTAGGCCTAAACCCAGAAATCCACGAAGGAATTGGCCAAATGTTGACCTCAGAATTTTGGCCCAAAATCCCCTTAACTCTTCTAGGTGCTGGCTGAGTTGGGACCCTTGTTTGACCCATTAGATCTGCCCAGAAAATTCTATAAAATCAAGAGTGTGATCCTTGCCCATAACCCATAAAAACCCACAAAGGGTTTCCCTTGGTTCCAAGCTTCAAAAATTGACCTTTCACAGCTTGGCCCTCCAATTTCGAATTCTGTTGTTGTTGCTGATCCTGTCAATCTCTGCTCTCCCAACACCAACAATTCTCCTCAAATGGCCCTCCAAGTGATCTCCTACTTCTCCCGGCTAGCGCCAACTTTATAATTCATTCCTCGAACTCCCATGTGAGCCTAGTGGTGGCTCTCTGCGCAGGCCCTGGGTAACTGTAAATCGAACTGTTGGGATGCTGGCTCTGTTGGCTCCAAAACTCACAAGAAAGGCTGGCCCTTTGTTGCTCTCCCAATTCTCTAACTCTCCTGGCAAATGCTTGATCACTGATAGCTCCAAACTCCCCCTGCGTATTCTCCAACTAGCCAGAAATACGCAGTCCCTGTTGTGGCTGAATGATTGTGTTGTACACACTCCCGGAACTCTTGAAATACTTATGGAACTGCCTCTCCAGGGTGGGCATGGATGGTCCTCTGAAGTAGAGGTTGAATCTCCCGCTTGAGAAATTCGTGGCTAAACAACCGGTTAACTCAGCTAAACAGCAGAGCGAACAGTCAAGTAATTTTGATTGCAAGGTGTAAGATTGAATCCAAAATGAGAGCTGCTCCCTCCTTATAACTCCTTGGGCCTCCCTAGCCTCATGTGGGCCCCTCCGTCCACCTATTTGACTTTCCCTTCAAGCTATTTGAATGGGCCTGTTGACCACTACGTATCAACGACCCATAGTAGGACACCCCCTTTCTTCACAAGAGGGATAGCGCTTGATCGATGTGTTCGTGCTGTCCAACTTTCATCAACTTGATTGTCATTTTATAATGTAAACCCATTCTGCATGTATATATGTAAATAATCTCAGTAGATCTATGTCATGTATGTAATTGCCTAGGTAAACCTATTTTTCTGGTGACGATCTACATTCCAGGAGGTTTTTTGTCTCACCGATTCATTCTTGGATGGTCGGAAGAGTTTTCCTTCAGCCTTACTCCAAAGCTGGAATGAATTTTGTCACCGGGATCTTAGGCGAATTCTAGTTTTATAGATCGAGTCTATGTAAAAGTGATTTGGGAATAATCCTAACTATTTGGTTAGGTTATTTTATTACAAATTGCTTAGTCTGCGGGATTATATTTGTGTAGCAGAAATGGATAGTCTGTGATGGCCTATTTTAGATAGGTTTTCTCCCTTGTGATGTAAAAGATATGAAAATGATGATGTAAAGTGTCTTGAAGGTTGGAAAAATAATTTATCCCCTCATAGGTTAAGTAATTAAATTTTCTGGTAAAAAATTAATTAAAATCCTAAGTGAGAAATTTAATTAATTATAGGTCCTAGGTAAATGTAAATTTTCTAAAGGCAAAATTCGTGGGTCCTTAAAATTCAAATATTAAAAGGTCCCAGGACCGAGGTAAATTAATTATTTTGCTAAATTTTAAGCCTTTTGTCCATGGGGTTTAAGTCAAAGTCAATTTTTTCAGGAATTTAACTCAAAATTTTATTTTTGAGTTAATTAAAATGCATTTAATTGAAAAATTCGAATTTCCTCAAGAATTTAAAATTTTGATGAATGAGATTAAAAGAAATTTTAATCCTCATCAGTAGTCGAGATTGCTTTCATGAGGATCATCCGAACTAGCCATTGGGGGATTTATCTTTAAATAGGAGGTCATTTGTCAGTCAAGATCATCCGATCTCTGGATCGTGTACTAATCTCTCAAGCTCTCTTGTATATTTTTTTTGAATTAATGCAAAAGTCTTTGGGGTTTTAACGTGCTGTAGTGTTCCTCTCCATGAATTTATGGTAACATTGTTTTAATTTCTGTTTAATATTATGTGAAAACTATCAATCAATAGCTCTCTTAGAATAATCTGAATACAAGTATCTTATTCAGTTTGTTGGATCTAGGGTAATATTTTTAAGTTTGATTGAAGTAGCAGGTATCTCTATTTCTTCAGCTTTTTATTGTTCTATTTCTCTACTTGATTTGATGGTTGATCTAGTGTTTGCAGAAGATCTCTCAGGTTCTCATTGAGTGTTTGGGGATAGTTCTCAGTTGGACTAGCCAACTTTCATCACATATTTTTTGAAGAGACTACTTCATATAAGCCTCAGGATTTATCTAACGATAATCTTTTTTTTCGCAGGGTGTTTTTTGGCTAGTACCTCTCTAAAATTTCAAAATCTTTTAAATATTTTGTGGAAATTTTGATAGATCTGGCTATTAGAGCCTTAGATTATCAGATTTGGGAGCGGAGTTAGATTCATACTCCTCATATATGATAGATCTGCAAATTATTTGTATAGATCTGTAAATTATTTGTATAGATTTATTGTCTACTTGTGTAAATCTGAATTTTTTGTAATATAATTTTGAATTTAACACTTGGTTTTTTGAGATTTTCTCTATTTTTGTACATATTGGGTATTGGGTTTTTCTCTTTTCACTTGTGCAGGAATAGATTTGAGAAATCAACCAAGAAAATATTCAAATTTGAGCTAGATCTAGATCCTAGAGGGCAAGATCTGGGGGTTTTGAGACGGATGTAGGCCCTGGAGGGCAATATGTTATCCCAAATCTTTTTACAAGGCCAACCATTAAAGATTTTGCAATAAATTTGAAGATCTGAAGCAAAATAATTTTCCTAGCACAATGCTAGTTCTATTGGCCTAGTGCTAGCTCTCATTGGTCGTAGATTCCCCTTGCTTTGTTTGTGATTTGAATATTTGATTTTTTGAAGCTAATCATTGGTGGGTTTTGCAGAATATTTGGTAAAAATTTGTGTTTCAGGTATTGAATTTTTTTTGGCAACTTGGGCAAGTAATCTTCAAAGCCTAGGGCCTAAGGGTTTGATCTCTAAACCATCTTTTTCCTCATTGTTTGCTATAGAAGTCATATACCTTTATAATAGTTTGAAAACAACATCTAAATGGTTTGAAATTAACTAAAAAATTGCTGAAAATATTAATAACTCATTTATGATTGATGTGTATCAAGAATTTGGCCTAGATCTACATTTTGGGTTGCTGTTATCTCTGAATAATTCTGTTTCTGAAGTTTGAAATATAATAGTGTAAAAATTTCATGTGGGTTAGCCTAAAATCAGTTCTTAAGTTGTCTAATACATTAAGGAATTAATTTCTTGAGTTGAGCATTCATCATTAGGCGTATTTCATGTTTTAATTGCCGGTTGTAATAAGTATATTAGATCTGATATAATTCCGGAAATCACATCACAACAGGCTGAAAATTTTTGATAATTCATGTGGACAAGTTTGGAAAAATTTCGGTAAATTTTGGCATAAAGATATCATTGATAGCTTACTGATTTTATTGTCATATTGCTGCTGTCATAAAGTTTTTCTTATTGCTATCCTAAAAATTAATTTATGAAAATTAAGTACTCTGTCATGGAATTGTGATAAAATGCATATCTTTTGTTTCATAAACTGAGTAATTTTTTTTAGCATCTGTTGACATTGATATCGAATTGCAAAGTTGTTTTTGTTCTCTTTGAGTAAATTGTATCAAGAGGATTTGAAATAAGCTGGTGTATTAACTATAGTATCTTCAAGAGTTTATTTTCTACGTTTTCATCTAAAAAAAGGCGAGCATTTCATTTGGGTAATTGAGGGTTTTTGTGGCATAAGTGTTTTCCTATTCTCGAGTCTAACTTCATCTCATCTTCCAGAGCATTTGCATATAAGTTAACTTTGCATAAATAAAATTTATTTCCAAGCATAAGCTTGGTCGATAGACAGATAGATCTCCATCCATCTTCTCTTGAGAAGCCTGTTTTAATAGTACATAAAATGGTGACCTTGTAGTTGTCAAAGCCACAGTTCTTTGCAGCACTGGAGGCACCCGGTATATTAAAATTTTAGGAGAGGTATCATTAATTACACCTTAGTGTGCTTCTTCTGATATTCTCTCTGCCAATTACTACAAAATCAGGCTCAACATAGAAATGATTGAAGGGTTCACATTTAAATAGGCATTGAACTAAAATCAACCAAGATTCTTGCATCTCACATTAGTTTTAGGATCTGCATTTCATATAAAATAGTCATTCATCTAAGCAGCAGTTGCTAATCGATTACTTGGTCTTAATTGTCCTAGCAAGATCATTGACTCCATAAGGCATTGGTATCAATCGTTTAAAATCTAATCAAATCCTATAAGTCTTGTTAAATCTTAATCAAGTACTTGATTGCTTCACTATGTCTTCCGAACTGGTTGGTTCCCAACTAGTTCTTCTTCATCCCACTTTTTCATAGGGTCTACCCCCCTTAGCCTGCTATAGGGAGACAACTTAAGCGGAGAGATTAGGGATCAGGGTGACAACTCCTGATCTGAGCCATTGTCGCGGTGCCTAGACATTCTGTGCAACAACATGTTTTGGTGCCGTTGCCGAGGATATTTTATTCCCGACGCTTCAACGACATTTTATCTTCGTTCTCCTCATATCATCTTTATCATTTTTACTGGCAACGCCAACATTTTTGGCGTCGTTGCTGGGGATATTTTATTCTCGGCGTTTCAATGACATTTCCTCATCATACATCTTTCATCTTTCTCATATTTCATTCGATCCGACAAAGCCAACACTTCTTGGCATTGCCACCGGGGACCGATTGATTGGGCCTTCGCTTTACGACATTCGTCATTTCAATCATCTCATCTTTTCTGCCAATCATTAGCCTGTTAAGCGGCACAACATTTTTTGGCGTCATTTGATCTTTTCATCACCCTATCTTTCGTCATCTCGTTAATCATTTCATCTGCACCTTTAGCACTTGGACATATCAGTTCGTTTCTTGTTTGGATGGCGACTCCACTTCTTACATTTATTATTTCTTAGACAAGAAACCCTCCCTTATATCCGGTTGTTTGTTGCCTTTTGGATCCTAGAGTTAGATTCATGTTCAAGTGGCGACTCCATTTCTTTTATTTCTTACAAGAATTTCTACTAGAAGCTCGCTTCTTGTGGATCTCTTGATTTTCTTTAGCAGGGGTCTCTCTCTAGCATCCATTTGGTCCCTCATTATTCTTTCAAGCAAGTCAACATGGATGATTTGTTTACCCCATGTCATTTTACTGAATTTCTCCATGATATTCCGGAAATGGCCATTCATAAATTGTCTTTGTTCTCAGGTGGTGATTCAGTTGTTGTTAGAAAGCATCTATGCAGGTTTACTCATACAATGCTCATATATTGTAGTTCTCCCCAGTATGATCAAGAAGATGTCAAACTGCGTCTATTTGTCTTTTCTTTAGAGGGTGATGCTTTGAATTGGTTAAATAATTGTCCCGAAGATTCTTTCGCTTCTTTACAAGACATCGTGCCCCTAAAATTATGCAACAGAATGAAAGTGATCTTGTGAAGGATTCAGTTGTTGATGAAAGATTTCAAGACAATTCTCCATATTAGAACGTGCCATCCACTTGTATTATTGCAGATCAAATCCATGACAGTGGGAAAACAGGGACAAGTTGTCAAATCAGTGTCGACAATGAAAGGGAAAATGATAAGCAAGTTATACAAGAACTACCACGGCTGGTAAAAAATATGGAGCTTAATCAAGAAAAAATTGTAACTGATTATGTCAAGGATATGAGAACTTTATATACCCACCTGGAAAAACGTGATAAGGAGATGGAAATCATGAAAATTAAACACTCTGATCACGTAACCGACATGCAAATTCAATGTGCTAAGGAAATGAAAACCATGAAAGCTAATCATGATAGGCAAATTAATTCTATGCAAAACAAGTTATTAGCCCTAGAGGAAAATATGATGATCATGGAATTCGATCATTCAAATCAAATGACTGTCGTGGAAGCAAGTTATCAGGAAGAAATAAGTGCGATTCAGAACAAGTTGTCAACTATGGACGAAGAAATGACCATCATGAGATACGATTATAATAATCAACGAGGAAATCATGAGAAAGAGAATGAGAAAGTGATTTGATGCATTGGATGGTCGCAAACAATTTGATTTTCAGATAGGAAAAAGTCCTACCTACCGTATGCAGAATTGGACAAGGCACATTCGAGAAACAACTGACAAATTTCCCTGAAAGCAGACAAATGCTCAGTATGCACTATATTGAACGTATTTGATGCCATGGGGCATCTTTGTATTATATTTCTAATCTTATGCCCCGTTATTTCAGTATTTCATTTTGTAGTTAGATTTGTGTTTTTCATGTTATTTGACTAGTTAATAAATGAAGAGCTTATATCTTTCCTGTGCTTAACGTTATATGATGATTTTTGGATGGATGCTACTTATGTTATGTTGTGTGTTGCGTGGATGCAGATTTTGGATTCTCACATTTCTCCAGTGCAACAACATGTCCCCGAGTAGAGCCAGATGTTGACCACTATGTATCAACGACCCATAACAGTACACCCCCTTTTTCCATAAGAGGGATAGCCCCTAATCGATGTGTTCGTGCTGTCTAGCTTTCATCATCAACCTGATTATCATGTTATAATGTAAATCCATTCTGCATGTATATGATGTAAATAATCTCAGCAGGTCTGTGTGATGCATGTAATTGTTTGGGTAAACCTATTTTTTTGGTGACGATTTACATTTCGTGAGGCTTTTTGTCTCACCGATCCATTCTTGGATGGTCGGAAGAGTTTTTCTTCAGCCTTACCCCAAAACTGGAATGAATTTTGTCACCGGGATCTTAGGCGAGTTTTAGTTTTATAGATCAAGTCTATGTAAAAGTGATTTGGGAATAATCTTAATTATTTGGTTAGGTTATTTTATTACAAATTGCGTAGTCTGCTGGATTATATTTGTGTCGTAGAAATGGGTAGTCTGTGAGGATCTATTTCAGATGAGTTTTCCCCCTTGTGATGTAAAAGATATGAAAATGATGATGTAAAGTGTCTTGAGGGTTGGAAAAATAATTTATCCCCTCATAGGTTAATTAATTAAATTTTCTGGCAAAAAATTAGTTAATTAAAATCCTAAGCCAGAAATTTAATTAATTATAGGTCCTAGGTAAATTTAAATTTTGCATAGGCAAAATTCGTGGGTCCTTAAAATTCAAATTTTAAAAGGTCCTAGGACTGAGGTAAATTCATTTTTTTGTTAAATTTTAAGCCTTTGGTCCATGGGCTTTAAGCCAAAGTCAAATTTTTGAGGAAATTAACTCAAAATTTTTATTTTTGAGTTAATTAAAATGCATTTAATTGAAAAATTCGAATTTCCTCGAGAATTTAAAATTTCGACGGATGAGATTAAAAGAAATTTTAATCCTCATCAATGGTCAAGATTGTTTTGATGAGGATCACCCTAACTAGTCATTGGAGGATTTATTTTTAAATAGGAGGTCATTTGTCAGTCAAGATCATCCGATTTTTGGATCGTGTACTAAGCTCTCAAGCTCTCGTGTATACTTTGTTTTGAATTAATTCAAAAGTCTTTGGGGTTTCAACGTGTTGCAGTGTTCCTCTCCATCAATTTATGGTAACATTGTTTTAATTTTTGCTTAATATTATGTGAAAACTATCAATCAATAGCTCTTTTAGAATAATTTGAATACATGTATCTTATTCAGTTTGTTGGATCTAGGGTAACATTTCTAATTTTGATTGAAGTAGCATGTATCTTTACTTCTTCAGAATTTTATTGTTGTTCTATTTCTCTACTCGATTTGATGGTTGATCTAGTGTTTGCAGAAGATCTCTCAGGTTCTCATTGAGTGTTTGGGGATAGTTCTCGGTTGGACCAACCAACTCTCAACACATATTTTCTGAAGAGCCTACTTCATATAAGCCTCAGGATTTATTTATTGATAATATTTTTTTTGCAAGATGTTTTTTGGCTAGTACCTCTCTAAAATATCAAAATCTTTTAAATATTTTTTGGAAATTTTGATAGATCTGGCTATTAAGAGCCTTAGATTATCAGATTTGGGAGCGGAGTTGGACTTATACTCCTTAGATCTGGTAGATCTGTAAATTATTTGTATAGATCTGTTATTTACTTGTGTAGATCTGAAACTTTTGTAACATAATTTTTAATTTTGACATTTGGGTTTTTGAGATTTTCTCTATTTTTGTACATATTAGGTATTGGGTTTTTCTCTTTTCACTTGTGCAGAAATAGATTTGAGAAATCAACCAAGAAAATCTTCAAATCTGAGCTAGATCTAGACCCTGGAGGGCAAGATCTGGGCTCAAAGATTGTTTGCAGGAATAGATCTGAGAAACCAACCAAGTAAATATTCAGATTTGAGATTTTTCAAGTAGATCTGGGGGTTTTGAGACAGATCGAGGCCCTAGAGGGCAATATCTTATTCCAAATCTTTTTACAAGGCCAACCATTAAAGATTTTGCATTAAATCTGAAGATCGGAAGCAAAACAATTTTTTCAGAACAAGGGTTTCAAGTTTTGAGGCTGCTAAGCCCAGATCTGCCTTTTCCTAACCCAACGCTAGTTCTATTGGCCTAGTGCTAGCTCTCATTGGCCATTGATTCCTCTTGCTCCATTTGTAATTTGAATATTTGATTTTTTGAAGCTAATCATTGGTGGGTTTTTGCAGAATATTTGGTAAAAATTTGTGTTTTAGGTATTGAATTTTTTTGGCAACTTGGGCAAGTAATCTTCAAGGCCTAAAGCCTAAGGGTTTGATCTCTAAACCATTTTTTTCCTTATTGTTTGTTATAGAAGTCATATACCTTTCTAATAGTGGTGAAAACACATTTAAATGGTTTGAAATTAACTAAAAAATTGCTAAATACATTAATAAGTCATTTATGTTTGATGTGTATCAAGAATTTGGCTTAGATCTACATTTTGGGTCACTGTTATTTCTGAATAATTCTGTTTCTGAAGTCTGAAATATAATAGTGGAAAAAATTCATGTGGGTTGGCCTAAAATTAGTTGTTAAGTTGTCTAATATATTAAGCAATTAATTTCTTGAGTTGGGCATTCATCATTAGGCGTATTTCATGTTTTAATTGCTGGTTGTAATAAGTATATCAGATCTGATATAATTTCGAAAATCACATCACAACAGGTTGAACTTTTTTGATAATTCATGTGGGCAAGTTTGGAAAAATTTCGGTAAATTTTTGGCATAAAGATATCATTGATAGCTTATTGTTTTCATTGTCATATTGCTGTTGTCATAAAGTTTTTTTTACTGTTTTCCTAAAAATTAATTTTTGAAAATTAAGTACTCTGTCATGGAATTGTGATAAAATGCATATCCTTTGTTTCATAAACTGAGTATTTTTTTGAGCATCTGTTGACATTGATATCTAATTGCAAAGTTGTTTTTGTTCTCTTTGAGCTAAATTGTATTAAGAAGATTTGAAATAAGCTAGTGTTTTAACTATAGTATCTTCAAGAGTTCATTTTCTAAGTCTTCATCTAAAAAATGGCGAGCATTTCATTTGGGTAATTGAGGGTTTTTGTGGCATAAGTGTTTTCCCATTATCGAGTCTAACTTCATCTCATCTTCCGGAGCATTTGCATATAAGTTAACTTTGCATAGATAAAATTTACTTCCAAGCATAAGCTTGGTCGATAGACAGATAGGTCTCCATTCGTCTTTTGTTGAGAACCTTGTTTTAATAGTACTTAAAATGGTGACCTTGCAGTTGTCAGAGCCATAGTTCTCTGCAGCGCCGGAGGCACCGGGTATGTTAAAATTTCAGGAGAGGTATCATTAATCACACTTTAGTGTGCTTCTCCTGATATTCTCTATGCCAATTACTACGAAATTAGGTTCAACATAGAAAGGATTGAAGAGTTCACATTTAGATAGGCATTTAATTAAAATCAACCAAGATTCTTACATCTCACATCAGTTTTAGGATCTGCATTTTATATAAAATAGTCATTCATCTAAGGAGTAGTTGCTAATTGATTACTTGGTCTTAATTTCCCTAGCAAGATCGTTGACTCCATAAGGCAATGGTATCAATCGTTTAAAATCTAATCAAATCCTATAAGTCTTGTTAAATTTTAATCAAGTACTTGATTTCTTTACTATGTCTTTCGAACTAGTTGGTTCCCAACTAGTTCTTCTCCATTCCACTTTTCCATAAGGTCTACCTCCCTTAGCCTGCTGTAGGGAGACAGTTTAAACGAAGAGATTGGTCAGGGTGACAGCCCCCGATTTGAGCCGTTGTCGCGGTGCCTAGACATTCTGTGCGACAACAAAGCCAATTCGAACTCCCATGTGGGTGGCCCCCACATTCCATTAGCAACCAAATAAAGTCGAATTGCCTGTTAAGTCCCTAAGTAAAAAATGATGGGTTCTCTTCCTTTACCAAAATTGTGCAAAATTATGTAGTAGCACCCTGTTACAAATGTGTTTGAGAAGGGACATGACAGTGCAACCCTCCCGAATGCTGCTTGCCCTCAAGCAACCTCACAGCTGGGTACTCCAAACTGTGCTCACCCTCCTAGGTGGCATCCTCATCCGGCAAGCTCTTCCAATGCACCAAAAATTGCTTGTCCTCAAGCAATGCCTGAGCAAGCAACATCTCTAACTGTTGGTTCCCACTGTCACTACAAAATGTGCCAGGGTCCCAGATGTGCCACAGGATCGTGCCTGATCTCTGCACTATTCTGATTTGGAAGAATCCTTCAATACCCAGATCCCAGACAATCCTCTCCAACATGAAGCTCCCCTGGCTCCATTCACTATCCTGCCTAGTGAAAGTACCAAAAGTCCCCTACTCCATTAGTGACTCGCTAAAGCCCAATGGAAGATCTGTATGATTAGCCCCTGCAGTAGTCGACACATCCTTAAAGGTTATTGAGCTGTGAAGAGCTATGATGTCCCAGTTCCCTGCTAGTCCCTGAGTGGTGCCACCATGCTGACGGTGCGCTACTCTGACTATGTCATACTCCCCTTCGTGCGCAGTCAGTATCCTCCTCTCCTGGAACTCGATGGTGGGATACTGAAAGAGGTGAGACACATCCTGCTGGGGCATCTCCATGGCACCAAGGCCTACCCATCGAAATCTAACTTTGAACTTGTGCATCAACATAGAATGTCTGCCTCCCCATATGATGAAACCCTCTGTGAACCCCCATGTGTCATCCTAAGAGCGAACTATATCACTCTCTGCCACGACTTTGCTCGTCACGAGTGATCTATCGATCAACTGAATCCCTGCATCCCATAGCCAGACTTGCTGCGCATAGCCCTGTCAATTGATGGAATACCTCTGGCCCTTGTCTCTAGTCCCTGCATGTGATCACTATATAGGCTCCATATATTCTGGGCTAATCTGATGCATGCTAATCTGCCTTGTGCATACCACTGTGTAGTACTGATGATCCTGGAAGCCACGTGTGCCAAAGAGCTACCCCCTGAATGCAATCAAAAGATGGGTATTCGATACTCGTAATCGACTCAGGGTATGTGGATCCCTCTTGTCCCTGCCAACCATCTCCCATGGGTCTGCCATCCGCCCTCTCGATAATGTGCCAATATAAGGCCTAGAGCTTAGACACATATTGGGAAAATACCTCAGTCGTAACGCTATCCTTTGCTCATGCTCAGTCCCGACATGCTTTGAGAAAAGAGTGACACATGTCTCCCTCAGGATTACATCCCTAGACGTAGGCTCGGTGATGAACAATATGCCACCCTTGCAGATGATCACCTCATCCCCCAACATGTGGCTGTTAACTGACGCACCAACAAAAGCCATTACTGAAAACTCTCCCCCTAATGCACTGAGTCTCACCTCAATATCCCAGGTGAGCTACTCGTCCCCCGTGGCTCATGCCCAAAGTGCAGAAAGTCGACAACGAAATTTGAATGTGCCTGTGAGGGATGTAGAAGAGGTTTAGGCATGTGAGTCCCCGCAGATACCATCAAGTATCGTTCAAGTGTGTCCCCATCAATCCTGGGTGAACTATGCCCAAAGGTATGCCTGGTGTTTCTGTCCAAGGGTCTCCCTGGAGGCAACACTCCATGACCTTGTTGTGTAGCACTATACACCCCTGCATGCCACTGATCATCCCAGTGTTCTTGGACATGCCACTGTACACCATGGCCTACCCCCGTACGCCGCTAGATTATTGATTTGGGGTAGCATCGGATGTGCTCTAGCCACGAAATTTGGTGGAGAGGTTGGGGCACATGAGATCTCCAATACCTAGAAACGACTTGGGCAGATTCTAAACAGATCAGGAGATATTAAAATCAGTTTGGAAAAAGTCAGGGAAAAATCAGGATTAAATCCCCAAAATGCGATTTTTTTCGCTGGACGTTTAAATCGGCCGATTTTTTGCCAATTTTTTCCCAGTTGAAAAAGTCGGGATTAAATTGGGACTTTTTCCAAAAAATCGTGAATGAGGTAGTTTCTTTAACGATTTTTTAATTTTTTTTGAAAAAATCAAGATTTTATTGAAAAAGTCGGGATTTTTTAAAAAATGAATATTTTTGTATTTTTTTAATTTTGTCGACTTTTTGCCGACTTTTTCAACTTCTGGACCCTTGCCGATTTAATCCCGACTTCGACTTTTTCCACATTGATTAAAATAGTTAATATTTATAATGAAGTCCCTAGGTCTAAACTTAGGGAAAATAAAATATTAATGTGTGTTAATATGAATCCATGTTAGAGTGGTCCAAAAGACATGGATCAAGCCAGATTTACTAATCTTAGCCGTTGATTAAGGACTTAATCTAGACCGTTGAGATGTCAACAGGAAAAGTATAAGAGGAGGCTTGAGGGTCACTTAGAGAAGACACCAGAGTGATTAGTCATTCTATTCTCTAGAGCGGGGTTTGCGAAGAGAGATAGAATCAGTGATCAAGAGAGCAGCTGAGGGGCATTGAGTACAGAGAAATAGAGAAGGCAGAGATTGTGCTGGGAGAGTAGCGCAATAGCCAAGGAGAGTGATGCAGAACCAGCAAGGGCTCACATAGGGCCACGCAGAGGCAACCAAGTGTTGCACAGAGCAACAGAGAATAGCATGTCTGACACAGAGGCCCAAAAAGCTGACGCAGGGCCCCTTGGGGTTGACGCAGGCCAAGAAAGGCTGACGCAGGGCCAGCATGAGACAAAGAGGGGTTGACGTAGTCCAGAATGGGCAGCCGCTGGGGTTGCAGAGAAATTTTGTGCTAAGGAGCTGCTGGAAGGATTTTCCGGGGTTTCAGCCAGGAGATTTCTCTCAAACTGTGAGGTATAGTTGGTAAGGAAATTCTTTGTTGGGTAGGCCAGTTTCGGCACCCAGATTGTACTCTGATATTGCTTAATAAGAAAACCCTCAAATAGCTGCATCGATTTTCCTACATTGGGTTTTCCAAGGGACAATGGTCCAAAAATAATGGTGTCATGAGGTGTGTTTGTTCTTGTTTCTTTTAGTCGTTGATCTGTAATATGTTGAGCATGCATTGGTGTTTATTTTCAGTATTTACTATGTAAATAACTTATTAAAGAAAAATAACAAGTAGGTAGGAATAAATCAGAAAAAGTGCATGAAGGGTTTCTAAACTAAGTAAACTTAGAAACTTAAATATGGTATTAGAGCGTGATTGCAAATCACAGGAGGACTAAAGGACATCAGCGGACGGAGCAATTGCAATAGAAAACAACTGTCCTGAGGTGACAGAAGTTGTTTTTAGCAGTGCAGAAGCCAAGAAGTGTGAGGCAGAGCCAACCAGAGCCACGCAGAAGAAGTTGGGAGTTGTGCAGAGCCTCAGAGAGGCCAGCGTTGCTGACGCAGAGGGCCAGAGGGCTGACGTAGAGCGAGCGTGAGGCAGAGAGGCGTTGACACAGTTCACAAAGAGGCGGTTGCTAGAGTTTAGAAGGCTGCAGAAATATTGCAGAGTGGAGGTGGTGAGGTACTGTAGTCAGAACAATACCTGATAGAGCAGGGCCAGAGGAGTTGTTATCGAGGGTTTCTAGCTGAGGAACTTGGATTAACAATGTAGTTGCACAAGACGATCGGAGTAGGGGGCATCTCGACAAGCGGCAGAAGGATTTCCAGGAGGGAAATCAGGACTCAGAGGGAGTCCAGAAGAGAACTTCCAGACGGGAAGTAGAGACTCAGAGGAGTCGAGCAGAGAACTTCCAGGAGAGAAGTAGAGGAGCGTCATGGCACTACACAGGGTAAGAGACTAGGATAGACTGGACGGAGCATCGAACTTCGCAGTCTGGAAGGCTAGAATCTTATCAATGCTTGACAAGAATCATGTCAAGAACTTCGCCTTGAAGGTTATAGGTATCCCAGTCGACCCCAATGATATCAACAAGTACGAAGAGGCGATGGCGAGAGCCAAGTGCATTATCCTTGACGGGGTCAAGGACCATGTGGTACCACATATAGCCGAGAAGGAAATGGTAGTTGAGATGCGGGAGGCTCTCAAGAACCTGTACCAGCATACTTCTGTGCAGAGAAGAATGCTGCTCGAGAACTAGATGAGGTCGTATCAGATGAAGAAGGGTCAATCAATTGACACCTTCCTTGGAGGATTGAATAAGATCCGAGACTAGTTGACTGCTATAGGAGTGACACCGGATTAGGAACTTATGGTGAGGACAGCCTTGAATGTTGTCTCAGAAGATTGGAAAGTGTTTGTCCAGAGTATCCTGGGCAGAGGGACTCTCCCACCTTGGGACGAGATGTGGGTAACTCTTTGCCAGGAAGAGATTAGACGACAGTCAAAGACAGGTAGCAGCAACAAAGGGATCAAGGTCAAGTATGAGGAGGAGGATGTGGCCCTAACATCTGAGGGAAAGCAGTAGAAGCGGAAGAAGAAAGATCTCTCCAAGATCAAGTGCTTCCACTGTGGGGAGATGGGTCATTATGCGACCCAGTGCCCAAGGAAGAAGACTAAGGGAGGGTCTTCCGAGACTAAGGTAGTGCCAACACGGGC
The DNA here is from genome assembly GCA_000404065.3 of Pinus taeda. Lineage (NCBI taxonomy): Eukaryota > Viridiplantae > Streptophyta > Pinopsida > Pinales > Pinaceae > Pinus > Pinus taeda. The sequence goes on from APFE031615703.1 coordinate 217,940, forward strand.
AGATAAGGAAGTTTTGACAAACGATGATTGTGCCATGAGTGCACACACACCACTTGAGCGGAAGTGGGGAGACATCGTGCTGTAGTCAGGTGGACTACAAGCGATGAGGGGCAGGATCCTTGAGGTACCCAGCCTCTTGGATTAGACCTTGCTACGGGAGCTTCGACAAGGAGTAGCAGGATTGGCTGAGTGGGTAGAGACGGATGCGGATGGAGCCACAGAGAGAGCTACAGTGTAGGAGTCCCGAGACAATGCAGAGCTAGCAGGTTGTAGCAGTGCGAGAGGCACAGGAGTGTTGCACCAGTGCAGGAAGGCACAAAGAGGTGTGCAATGGTGCGAGATGCAGGGAGTTGTTGCAGCAACACAGAGGTCAGAGATAGGAGCACTTGTCAGCTGCAGAGGGAGCTTCAACATCAATGGGTGTTTCTAGCCCAATAGGGAGGTTAGTTGGGAGATCAGTTACTTACTTCTTAGTAACTGAGTTACAGTACAACAGTGGGAAACACGATGCAACATGATGAGAGGAGGTGCAGTGCAAATGCAGTGCTGGGAGGAAGGACCAACATCAACACGGATGCAGAGGGAGTTGTCGTACAGATGCAATAGTGGTAGTGGCATAACCATGGGCAACAGTACAGGATGCAACAGTGCAGAGGATGTTGGGCAGGAAGGCCTAGCATCAGCACAGGTACTGAGGAGTAGCAGGATTGGCTGAGTGGGTAGAGACAGATGCGGATGGAACGACAGAGAGAGTTACAGTGCAGGAGTCTCGAGACAACACAGATATAACAGGCTGTAGCAGTGCGAGAGGCATAGGAGTGTTGCACTAGTGCAGGAAGGCACAAAGAGGTGTGCAACGGTGCGAGATGCAGGGAGTTGTTGCAGCAGTGTAGAGGTCAGAGATAGGGAGCACTTGTCAATGGCAGAGGGAGCTTCAACATCAGTGGGCGTTTCTAGCCCAATAGGGAGGTCAGTTGGGAGATCAGTTACTTACTTTTCAATAACTGAGTTGCAGTGCAGCAGTGGGCAGCACAATGCAACATGATGAGAGAAGGTGCAATGCAGATGCAGTGCTGGGAGGAAGGACCAACAATAGCACGGATGCAGAGGGAGTTGTTGTACAGATGCAGCCGTGGTAGTGGCAGAACCATGGGCAACAATACAAGATGCAGCAGTGCAGAGGATGTTGGGTAGGAAGGCCTAGCATGAGCATAGGTATCGATGCCGGATGATCAGAGTAATACTTAGTGAGGAGTATTGATAGAGCACAGTCCTCGATAAGAGGGATTATTGATTTGGGGTTGCATCAAATGTGCTCTAGCCACGAAATTTGGTGGAGAGGTTGGGGCACATGAGATCTCCAATACCCAGAAAGGGTTTGGGCAGATTCTAAACAGATTAGGAGATATTAAAATAATTAATATTTTGAATGGAGTAAATATTAATGTGTGTTAATATGAATCTGTGTTAGAGTGGTCCAAAAGACATGGATCAAACCAGATCTAATCATAGCCATTAATGAGGGACTTAATCTTGACCGTTGAGATGTCAACAGGAAAAGTATAAGAGGAGGCTTGAGGGTCACTTGGAGAAGACACTAGAGTGATCAATCATTCTATTCTCTAGAGCGGGGTTTGCTAAGAGAGATAGAATCAGTGATTAAAAGAGCAGTTGAGGGGCATTGAGCACAGAGAAACAAAGAAGGCAAAGTTTGTGCTGGGAGAGCAGCACAGTAGCCATGGAGAGTGACGCAAAGTCAGCAAGGGCTCACGTAGGGCCATGCAGAGGCAGCCAAGTGTTGCACAGAGCACCAGAGCGGCTAGCGTGTCTGACGCAGAGGCCCAGAAAGCTGACACAAGGCCTCCTGAGGCTAACGCAGGCCAAGAAAGGCTGACGCAAGGCCAACGTGAGACAGAGAGGGGTTGACGCAGTCCAGATTAGGTAGACGCTGGGGTTGTAGAGTAGTTTTGTGCTGAGGAGCTGCCGAAAGGATTTTCCGGGGTTTCAGCCAGGAGATTTCTCTCAAACTGTGAGGTATAGCTGCTAAAGAAATTCTTAGTTGTGTAGGCCAGTTTCATCACCCAGATTGTACTTTGATATTGCTTAATAAGAAAATCCTCAGATAGCTGCATCGGTTTTCCCGCATAGTTTTTTCCGAGGACAGTGGTCCAAAAATAATGGTGTCATGTGGTATGTTTGTTCTTGTTTCTTTTAGTTGCTGATTTGTAATATGTTGAGCATGCACTGGTGTTTATTTTCAGTATTTACTTTGTAAATAACTTGTTAAAGAAAAATAACAAGTAGGTAGGAATAAATCAGAAAAAGTGCATGAAGGGTTTCTAAATTAAGTAAACTTAGAAACTTCAACATAGATACCCTCGGCTACGGCTATGCCATCCTGTACTAGCCTAGGTCCCGCATGTGTCGCTATACTTGTAACTCCCCGCATGTACTTACTACAATGTGAGGCACTCCCACTCCACAGCGTAGTCCAACATACTATGATACACCACCCTACATCTCCATGCTCCTTTGCAAGCCCCTACTCCTCGCTCCATAGCCCCGCAAACCACTGGATGCTATGGCCTGACGTTGGGTCTGTATGCATCAGACTGCATCCCTTTACATAACACTGGACACTATGACATAACTTTGTGTAGTCCTGTGTACCACTACCCATTGTTGTACAACCCTGTAACATATAGTATCCTGCATGGGCCAAAATATCTACATCTCTACTAGTACGCCCTCCATGATGTGGGCTACATCCCTTCATCTGCTCTGAAAGACCTGAGCGACCCGAATCCCCACATGCTAATGGAAATGACACTATTGCGCCTATCCTCAATAGTCCCTGCATTTCATATGCTAGTAAGAGAGCACTCTCTCCATCCAATGCCCTGTCTGATAGCCTGTCGATGCCACCTCCTCCTACCAACTCCTGCCAGAGTAAGCTAGTCACCCTGTGACTCCATGCGCTGTCAATATGCCAAGACAACTCTCAAAATTTGTCTACTCACCTGTCAAACCATCCTGTCACTAGTGCTGACTAGGGCTCTGATGGAGATCTGAAAATGTGGGTGCACTCAAGCGTCAAATCCATCTCGTACCTACTACCATCACCTACTAGCTCTATGATGTGATGGAAAATCCCACCTGGATCCCAAAAATAGTTTGGTCCTCGAGTCCCTCTGGTAATCCATGGCCTCTGCTGACATGTGGCCATGGATGTATCCAACTGCCTAACCTGCTCCATCGAGTACTAGCTCAGTGCCTCTTGCCATCTAATCCCAAAGGAGAGATCGAATGTGTAATACTCTATGGAAGGAACAAGCCCTCCAAGCTGATGTGGTATCATGCTCAACTCAGTCCTGCTAACCTGTCCACCCCCTCGGGTACGCCTAGACAACTCGACCTCCCTCAATCCAACGCATAAGGGTGGGCTGATAACGCTATAGACCCTGCCATTGGGCCTCTGAAGCGCACTGTGCTGAAAACCTAATGCGTGACCTCTATGCTGACCCTCATCAATGGCTAGCCGAAGGGATGGTTGCACATCCTCCTCCATCACGGACTCGACATGAGCCTTCGACTGCTCCTCCATAGACAACCCAATATGCACGATATGCTCACCAGTTAGCTGTAGGCGAGTGTTGTCTTGCAACTTCGTCATAGATCTGTTGGCTTATGTACCTATCGACTCCTCAACAACAATGGAGCTATCTTCTGACACCTCACCAACCTGTGGTGCATCGTTATCACCTGAGAACTCAGTTACAACCCCGAATACCTCATCAGCGGATGACACCTCATCAATGGGTGTATGCTCAACTATCTCTTTGCCAACCATGGCCCATTCAACCACTCTTTCCATCTTTTTTCTTAATACTTCTCATCATCCTTGCAAAATCCCACTAAATCTCCATTGGTTTGTGTGTACCCCTTAATTCACAAAATTCCCAAAAAGAGAGGGACGCTTGAATGCGATGACACAATGATGGGTATGCCCTCCAGTTTTCCTCCAATAACTCCACATCAGTTGCAAACATGTCCAGATTCCCAACTGAGGAATGAATCAATTTCTTCCCCACATCAATCATCATTTGTTGTATCCTCACCACCTCATTCTAGGTGACTGCCATGTTGTTTGATTCTAATCTTTCCCACAAGCTGAGCCAAGATTATGGCTTTGATACCACTGTAATGATCCTAAACAAGAATGTAAGTCATATACAAAGCATGCAAACAATCCAACAATCAGAAAAACGAAAAATACATTAAGCACCCATGGAAACATTGGAAGTAGAGAACTGTTGAGCCATTTTATTACTTCCTCAGGAGCAAAATACAATAGTAAAATAGAATGTTGTACCTGGGCTTGTCTCAATGGACAAGCTTGACAAACCCAGGTGAGAAAATGCTGAACTGAAGGTTGCTACAACTGTTGGACCAAACTGAACTGCGCTGCCCTAGGAAACTGCTTTGTCTGCTGACTTTGAAGGGCTGGAATCACTGCTTCCCGTGCTCAGAAAATTATGAGATTTCAGCTCCTTGCTCCTTGGCCTAAACCCAAAAGAACCCACAAAGGGATTGGCCAAATGTTGACCTCAGAATTTTGGCCCAAATTCCCCTTAGCTCCTCTAAGTGCTGGCTGAGTTGGGACTCTTGTTTGACCCCTTAGATTTGCCTAGAAAATTATATAAAATCAAGAGTGTGATCCTTGCCCAAAAACCCAAATAAACCCAGAAACGGTTTCCCTTGGTTCCAACGCTCAAAAATTGACCTTTCACAACTTGGCGCTCCTCCAATTTCGAATTCTGTTGCTGTGACTGATCCTATCAATCTCTACTCTCCCAACTCCAGCAATCCTCCTCAAATGGCCCTCCATGTGATCTCCTACTTCTCTCGACCAGCTCCAACTCTACAATTCCTTCCTCCAACTTCCACGTGAGCCTAGTGGTGGCTCTCTGCGCAGACCCCGGGTAACTGTAAATCAAATTTTTGGGATGTTGGCTCTGTTGGCTCCAAAACTCATGAGAAAGGCTGGCCCTTTTTTGCTCTCCCAATCCTCTAACTCTCCCGGCAAATGCTTGATCGCTGATAGCTCCAAACTCCCCCTGCGTATTCTCCAGCTAGCCAGAAATACACACTCCCTGTTGTGGCTGAATGGTAGTGCTGTACACACTCCCGGAACTCTTGAAATACTTATGGAACTACCTCTCTAGGGCAGGCACGGATGGTCCCCCGAAGTAGATGTTGTATCTCCCGCTTGAGAAATTCGTGGCTAAACAACCGGTTGACTTAGTTAAACAACAGAGCAAACAGTCAAGTAATTTTGATTGCAAAGGTGTAAGAATGAATCCAAAATGAGAGCTGCTCCCTCCTTATAACTCCTTGGGCCTCACTAGCCTCATGTGGGCCCCTCCATCCACCTATTTGACTTTCCCTCCAAGCTATTCGAATGGGTCAATTCGAACTCCCATGTGGGTGGCCCCCACATTCCACTTGCAACCAAATAAAGTCGAATTACCTCTAAGTCCCTAAGTCGAAAATGATGGGTTCTCTTCCTTAGCCAAAATTGTGCAAAATTGTGTAGCAGCACCTTGTTACAAATGTGTTTGAGAAGGGACATGACAGAATACTCTCTGTACTCCTAATCCAATGTATGATGGTGCCAGAGGCAATATATTTTTCAATTAAATCCTTCTCCATAGGTGGTTTCTAGTAAAGAAATTCCAAAGCGACTTAGTGGTTAGGGGTTTCCCAAAATTGAAGGTGTTCTTGATGCCCCAACCTCCTTGATCCTTAGGTGAAGCAATACCAATTCAGATTGTTACATGGGTCCCTTATAATCACAACTTCCCTGTGACCTATGACTGGAAAGAATAATGTCAAAGCTTTCCAATATATTACGAATACTCTCTGTACTCCTAATCCAATGTATGATGGTGCTAGAGGCAATATATTTTTCAACTAAAATCCTACTCCATAGGTGGTTTCTAGTCAAGAAATTCCAAAGTGACTTAGTGGTTAGGGATTTACCAAAATTGAAGATGTTCTTGATGCCCCAACCCCCTTGATCCTTAGGTGAAGCAATAACATTTCAGTTTGTTACATGGGTCCCTTATAATCACAACTGCCCTTCCATAGATAGTTAAAGCATACCTTCTTGATCTTGTTCAAAATACCTGTGGAATATGAGCCATAAAATTCCAATAGACTGGAATAACTTCTAGAATTGACTTGATGAGAACTAATCTGCCACCCCATGTAATCCATTGATTACAGCAAGTGTTCACCCTTTTTTCAGTCCCAGATAATAGCCACATGCAATCTACCTTTCCATAATTGTTACGTTTGAGAGAAAACACTAGTGCTTAATTCCATCATTCAATTCATGAGAGGGAATGTAAAAGTGTGCTCCAAACTATTCCTTACTTGAGCCTCCACTTTAGATATTAATTTCCATCCCAGCGCCCAGACAAGAGAGTTCCAAAATCTCTTTGTAATGTTGAGATTCCTCTTTAGTGTAGAACAAAATAGCAAAAAATTGTCTACAAATAGAAGATGTGCTATTTGTTTCGTATATTTTTCTCTGTCTTCTAGCTTCAAGAATAGCTTTATTCAGGGTTTCTACAACCAAAAGATCATGGAGACAAAAGGCATTCTTGCCTAAGCCCCCTATAAGGTTTAAAGAGGTTAAAGCCATAACCATTAATTAGAAGAACAAAGGAGGAGGAGGTTGTCACACAACCCATTATCCATTTTACCAAAGGAAGATTGCCCAATATAGATGAGGAGAAGCCTTATATATAGCTAGGATACCATATCACAAGCTTTATACAAATCTAATTTTATAACTACTACATGAATTTGAGAAGTTTTGAGTGCAAGCTTTCCTAAGCAGTGCCTATCGTCTCATGTATACATTTTCCTTTTATAAATCCAAGTTGTTTAGAGGAAATGTCATTAGATAGAAAGGGTTTGATTCTGACAATTATCACCTTGGAGATTATTTTATAAGGGCAATTACATAGGGAAATAGGTTTGAAGTCATCAATTTTTTCTGGGCAATCCACCTGAGGAATCAAGACTATGAAGGTATTATAACTCCTTGACATATTCCTAGTTTCAGTAATCTTGTCAACAACTCTTAGTAAATCATCTCCAAGAACATCAAAGAAATCTCTAAAAAATTATGCATTCCACCCATCTAGGCCAGGGCTCTTCTCTTACACAAGGCACACCATCCAGGACCAATTTTATGTCGGCGCTGCATAATATCATAGGTAGGAAAATTTTTCTCCATGATACACTAGACCAGTAAACGTGACTTTGATGGGCATTTCGACTTCCAGAGAACTCTCCACCATCAGATATTCTCTACATTTTGTGCAAGCACATTCAAGTGAATATAACCCAACTTAGGAGTATATATGCCATGCGGACCAAGAGCCTAGACCAACTCATCCTCTCCGACATTTAATTTAATGTGGTTAGAAAGCAAAGCATCCAAATTTATCCTCCCAGAAAACCACCTGAAGATTTAAATCTGCAGCTGTCAACCATCCTCGATTCCAAAGGGAAGTCTGAGTGGGATTATTAATATGAGCAAGTCTAGAATATCCTTTATCTCTTAGCGAGTCAATGAGAGCCGGTGATAGTCTTTGCCTGTCACCACTCCCCGGCCAAGGATTTGCAGCCAACCTAGCCTTGTAGCCATTACTGATCTTCCATGCTAGACCAGAAGCAATCAAATAAAATGAATTTAGGACAGTCCTCCACACTACTGAAATATTCTGTCCCTATTTGTCCTGAAGCTGCACCCAGTCTTCTAGGGAGTATGGTACAATATATTTTTGATAGACCACCAGCGACCATAGGCTGTGAGTAGAGAGCAGCGTCCAACCACATCTTGCTGCAAGGGCTTTTGAGAACATAAAGATATTTTTTAGCCCCCACCCATCCAACAGATTTGGCACTACAAATTCCATTCCACGTAACCCAGAGAAGGACAAAATGGTCCTGTGATCCTTCCCACAGAAACTTAAAACAGATCCTGCTAGCTTTCTCCAAAACTCCCTTTGGAATCCAAGCCAAAGACATGCAGTAAACCGAAATAGCTTCAAGAACTGATTTCATTAAAACTAACTTGCCTGCTCTGGAACAGTGTTATAACTTATAAGGACCGAACCAGACCAGTCACCTGATGTTTCTATGTCTCCTTAGGAACTGAAAAAGCTAAGAGATCAACTCAGAGAATAGTCTCCAAAGAATTTGCATTTGCCACAAGATTCTCCTCAGAAACTTCGCATCATCCTTCAGCAGTCATTGCAGAAACCAAAATTTTCTTTCTTGATGAATGAGCCTAGACTTCAAAGATATGAAAGGTCACATCTCTTTAGGTGAGCTGACTTTGAAATATTTGGAGGGAGCCGACATGAAGGAGGGTAAATTTAGAATTCAAAATTTTAATTCCTTAGGCCAACTTATAGATTTGGAGGGAGAATTCAATTTTCAATTTTGTGGAACAAAGATCCGACCTTTTGAATTTTAACTTATTCTCCCATGTTTCAAGATGATTATCTTCAACAATAATAAAATATCTTCCATGTGAAATTAACCAATCACATTAGCAATCTTATAATTTTTAAACGATATCATCCTCCCTTCTCTTCATGATTTAACACAGATAAATTGCCACATCATCATGATCAACTTTTTCTTTGCCGCATCATCATCACCTCCATCATGGGTTTTTTCAGCTGCTTCTTGACATCCTATACCTCATCCTGCGCTTGCCACTCCTACTTTGACATCAATGTCAACATGCTCAACACTATCCATCTAGCCTTGGGCTCTTGACCCTACCTTTAGATCAATTGCACTTTTCATATAGGCCGGATAGATAGATGAATGTTCTATTCAGATAGATAGGCAGGATGGATAAGCAAATAAATATATATGGTTGACTAGCTTGTCTGTACAGTTTAGCCCATTTGGACAGCCGTGTGGTTGGGTGTCATGTTAGGCTCCCCTCGGGACCACAATACATTCTCATTTGCTCTAGTAAGTGGCAACCTCCGTTTGGAAGGGTCAAGCTGATTAAGCTCTTGACATTCTAACATCATGCGTTAAACTGTCCTGTCAGGATGTCACACTCAATATATTCAGCTTGAGGCAAGCAGAGAATCACCTTGGCTCCCTAACGTCATCCGTGAATCTGTTGGTATCCGTTAATCTATCCTACGCCTTTGATGGACAACCTCAGCAGTGAAGTTGAGAGTAAGGTCTGCCCCTCAGGCCCACTCCGTTTAACAGTCGCCGGGTGGCACCACCGTATTGAGGCCAGCAGAAATAGCCTTGGCTCTCTAACATCAGCCTAACCTGTGATGGTATCAGATGGGACACCCATATATTGAAGTCACACCCAATATATATATGGAAGTAACACCCAATATATTCAGGAAGTCACACCCAATATATGGGCTGGGAGAAAGCCCCTGGTAGCCCTTGTTGGCCCACTCGTTCGTCACCAGACGGGTGGTAACCTTTTTTCCTCCAGTAAGGCTGCCTTGCTCCCTAACCAAAGTGTTATCTCAAAATCAAGCACTGGAAGGCTGCAGGCCAGGTTAATTTCAAGTAACTATTTCAAACCAGACTTTTGACTAAGGCTTAGCCTCCTTAGCCTGAGAGGGCTCTTTTAAAGGGTTATTGATTTTGATTAATGATTTGAATAGATGGCTAACTCTATGGTTTGTAATTGTATATGTTTATAGGTTGAAAGATGAAGGCTGGCTACCATTGGGCTATGGAGTCAAAGTATGTTTCAGTACCACAACAACATCAGCTTAACATGAAGTCAGGGCATTCAGCATTTGAATATTCAGAACACAACACACATATGGAACCACAGCTCATAAGTGCACATAGGAAGTCAGAGCACAATCAGTGAATTCTGAGTGATTGTACACCTATGCAACTGTAAACAAACTAAAGAAAGGACAACACACATTCTGAATATAAGAAATCCTTCATGAATCCTGAGAAGTGAAGCCAAAGCATTCTACCTAGCATGGAAGTCAAGGCATTATAGAGTTTGAGTGTAGAAATGACAATACAAAACAGTGAAACATAGTAAGTTTATCTATGA
>APFE031615703.1:228208-259024 GCA_000404065.3 Pinus taeda
TACGAAACTGAAGGAGGTTTTTGTAGCCCATGTTGTCTAGAACAAAAACCTCTCCTGGGTTTTTAAAACATTCCTCCAGCTGTTCAGAATCTGTCCTTGAAAAACACGTGGCAAACAGGAAAAAATCCGTTTTTTGAAAGTAGGGTCTCAATGAAAGCTTAGTATCTCCCAACTGAAAACACTTATGAAGAAATTGAGATAGGTTATTGTAGTAGGAGAGTTGATGAAGATAAACCTCCTTCATAATTCCAAAATACCCTTTCATGTTGTGACCAGAAACTGATCTTGAAAAAGATTGCTAAAACCAGAAGACAAAGCTTGACTTTCAGCAGTTTCGTAGCGCAAGTTTAACCATAAATTCCTCCCACCTCAGAATAAATTTGAAGAAACTGAAAGGGGGTTTTTTAGTGCAGCATGTTAGGAATAAAAGCCTCTTTCAGTTTGCAAAATTAAGTTCTCAGCTGCTCAGGAAAGCTTTTAGAAATTGACTAGTAAAAGCAGAAAACAGAGTTTTTCTGCTAAAACAGGCTGCACAGGTATTCGTATAGCGCGCTACGAAAAACTCCTAGTTCAGTGATTTGAAAGCTAGTTTTGAAAATTTTCTCCAAAGTATGTGAGATATGACTTCCAAACTCATGGTGAGGCTTCTAGGACATGGAATGAGGCTTGTCAGACTTTGATGGAAAAGAGATATGACCTTGAAACACTTCTAACCTTATGACCTAACTCTTAAAGCATGAAATGACCTAGAGACCCTTTAACACCATGACTAAAAAAAGGGTTTGTAAATGAGAATGACACTAATTGTGATGAGCTGACTCAAAACTTATAAGACTATGATTAGAAACAAGGCAACTTACCAAAGCTTAGAGACAAAGATTTTAGGGTGATAACACAAAGGAAGTCACACCGAGGCCGAGGATGGATTTCTATGAAAGAGGATGGATTTCTATGAAAGTTGAAGTTGGAAAATTGTACCCCACCTACGCTCCCCTTTTGAGGTCCAAAGGAATGGAGGTCATTCCGAGGATGGATACCTATGAGGCATGGTGTGTTGTTAGGCTCCCCGAAGGAATGGTTCATTCCGCATGGTGTGTTGTTAGGCTCCCCAAAGGAATGGTTCATTCCACATGGTGTGTTGTTAGGCTCCCCAAAGGAATGGTTCATCCTCAGACACCTCCTCCATCAATGATCTATTTTCTTCATCTTCTACAAATCTTGGAAAAAACTGAGCCACTCAGATTGCTTTTGCAATAGTGCCCCCCTCAGGTTCCTTGAAAACGTTTTGAAAATTGGCCTTACCCAGGGCAACAAGGCCATCAAAATTTGAGACCTCCTATCCCATAGAATCCACCGTACTCCGACTAGTATTGGTCAGTTTTCGGCCTTTTGCATAGGCATGAAAGAACTTGGTGTTCTCATCCCTGCAGTCCAACTAAATTTCCCTGTTGTTAAAGCGTCACGATGCTTCCTTGTTTGCAATTATGTCTTTGTTGTCGCACAGACTGTCTAGGCAGCGCAACAACGTTCAAACCGGGGGCTGTCACCCTGATCCCCCGATCTCTCCGTTTAAGCCGTCTCCCGAGGCTAAGGGGGGTAGACCCTATAGGATAAAGGAAGACCAACTATGGAACAGTTGGGTTGGGAGACATAGCAAGGCAATTTAGCACTTGATTGATTTTAGAAATTAATATACTAGTGCCTTATGGAGTTAATGATTAAATGATTATTTATTAAATGTTGCAGAAGTATGAACCTTGTAAAATAATCATTTATCATCAAATAACCCAAGCAAAGATGAATTTTGCCAAATGCGAGATAATCAATAAATGCACAATGTCTTAACAATATTCTAGCAATTAAAATTTAAAAGATTAAATGCTTTAAGACCCCATGAAATTTAAATGTTGACTAGATTTCAAATAGTTAATCTTTAGATATAAACATTTTAAGCACATTTAACTACACCACAAAGAAAAAAAAGAAAGAAAAATTCTGAAAAAAAATAGTCTTTATTCAGAATTTTTTTTTTTTTTTTTTTGGTTTCTTTTTATGAGATTTTTATAATTTTTTGATTTTTTTTAAATTTTAAGAATAAAATAATACAAAACTAAAGTCTAAATAAATAAAATTTAAATTCTAAAAAATCCTAAAGACTAACCTTTTTAACTTTTTTATTTTTTATGAAATTTTTTATTTTTCATGAATGAAATAAAAAATAAAACAAAACTATCCTAAGTAATGTGAACAAAAACCTAAACTAAAATCTTACTAAAAATAAACCAAATCCAATATTTTTTTGATATCATTTTAATAATCAAAACAAAGAAAAACTAAAAATTTCTAATTACTAAAGCCTAACTTAAGAAAAACAAAACAAATAAATCTAATCGAACAAAAATTAAATATATCAAAACTTTTAATTCTAAAATCTAAATATATTATTCAAAATATGAATGCTAACTTAATACAATTTAAAACCTAAAAAAAAATCGAATTTTCCTTTATGGTTTTACTGCCTATGCATATGTACATAATAAAAAAAAGAAGTGTGGCTTGCATTTGGTGTTTGCAGGTGCGACGGGCAAGGGAGCTTCAACGGCAGTAGAAAGGAAAATCATGCGATGAGGGTTTACAGGGATAGGAAGCATGGAGAAGCCGCAGGTTAGACTACAGATGGAGGAGCTGAAGAGTAGTATGGTAGCGTGGAGCTGGAAGATTTGCTGGCAGAAGGTGAAGGACGAATAGCGATGGAATGGTAAAGACGCAAAGGGATGGTTTGGAGCTGGCAGCAAAGGTTTAAAACGGAGATGGATGCTTGCGTAGGGAGCTGGATGAGGGACGCAATTATAGCAGGATAAGTGGAGAAGATCACTACGTGGAGGGGAGTAATGTAATTATTTTGCAGGTTTTGGCAGTGGATGGGTTTTGATGGCTGTGATGGTAGCAATGAAATTTGCGTGAGGAAGAAGGGAGCTGCAGAGAGGAACAATGATAAGAAGGCAGTGTGAAAAGGTTTCAGCTGAGGAAGTAAGAATAATACGTAGGTTTTGAAGGAGGTATGGTAGCGGTGAATGGAGTTGCGTGAGAGGGTTTGGATATGAATAAGAAAAGAGGGGAGAAAGGCTGCCAAAGGAAAAGGCTGCATGGAAGTGAGGAAGTAGTATGAGCTAGGTGGAGTTGACAGATTGCTGTGAAGAGGGTTTGGTAGCGATCTTTAAAAAAATTCGAAAATTTTTCCTGAAAAAATGAAACCCTAGGCAGCAGAATTGTACACCTGTAAAAACTGAACTGGTTCTGAGGCCAAATCTTACCCTCTAGGGACGAGATCTGGCTTCAAAATCAAATTTCGACTTCAGATCTTCAACCTACAACCTGCAATCTGAAAATAGTGAAAACAAACAGCCAGAACCTGAAAATGCAAAAAAATAAATGAAACCCTAAGAACCAGCTAAATAATTACAGTATTCAGAGTTTAGAGGCTCTAACTAGCTAGATTTTTCAACAGAAAGATCATTTATGTGATTTCGCCGAAAATTCTCTAAACAATGCCACAGAATATTTTTAGAATTTTAAATTTAATGTGAGGTGCTGCAGAAAACCCTTCATGCATCCACAACTGCAATTCTAATGATAAGCCCGGGATTAAAACTGGCTGGGGTCTTTCAGAAAACGCAATCCGGGAGTTGGCTGGTTCAGCCGAGAACTTCCTCTAACGCTCGGTAAACTAAAAATTAAGGATATCCTGCACAGCTTAATCAACCATTACCAGAGATGGAGAAAACAACAGTGAAGTTCAGATTAAATGGAGATACCTGCCATTATATTTAGAAATTAAACTATCATTCAAACCCCAGAGATCAGACAAGACACTTGTGCATAAATCAATCTTCATCAAGCTATCATCAATGGCTGAAACTAAATTTATGCAGAAAAATAAAACATCTTACAGCATTTCCAAAAGAGGAACACCAATAAGATTTTCAACTCCAAAGTCTTCTTTATTGCACAAAAAAAATGACTACAAGAGAGCTTTCTTTAGCACATGACTCTAAGATCGAATGATCTCAAATGACCCCTGATACCCTATTTAAAGGAAAATTTCCCAACGGCTAGTTCGAGTGATCCATGTCAAAGTGATCTCGACCGTCGATGAGGATCAAAATCTCTTTTAATCTAATTCGTCGAAATTTTAAATGCATTTTAATATATTAAAAATTAAAATTTTGCATTTATTTCCTCAAAACTTTGACTTATTATTTTTTATTTATTTTATTTTTTAATTTATTTTTTTTTATTTATTTTTAAATTTTTAATTTTATTATTTTTACTGGACCCCTCGAACTTAGCCTTTGGAAAAATCACCTAGGACCTAGGGCTTAGGACTTATGAGGGGATTAAAACATTTCCTAACCCTCAAGACACTTTACATCATGACTTTTACAATTTTACATCTCAAGGGGGAAAACCCATTTGATATAGACCCTCATAGACAACCCAGTTCTGTGACACAAATATAATCTAGTAGATCAAACAATTTGTAATAACCTAACCAAATAGTTAGGATTATTTCCAAATTACTTTTACATAGACTCGAAGCACACTAGGATTCCCCTAAGATTCTAATGACAAAATCCATTTCGGCTTAGAGGTTAGGCTAAAGGAAAACTCTGTCGATCATGGATCGGTGAGACAAAGAACCTTCCGGAACGTAGATTATCACTAGAAAATTAGGTTTACCTAGGCAAATACATACATGACACAGATCTGCTAAGATTATTTACAAATTTACACATGCAGACTGGGTTTACAGCATAAGATGATCGAGCTGATGATGGCAGTCGAATGGCACGTACATGTCGATCTAGCGCTGCCCTTTTTTGCGAAAAAGGTGGTGTACTGCTATGGGTAGTTGACACGTAGTGGTCAACATCTGGCTCTACTTGGGGACACATTGTTGCTCTTTAGGAATGTGAGAATCCAGAATCTGCATCCACGCAACACACAATAAAACATAAGTAGCGTCCATCCAAAAATCATCATATAACTTTAAGCATAGGAAATATATAAGCTCTTCATTTATTAACTATCTAGTAACATGAAAAGTACATCTAATCCTAAAATAGAAATAAAAATGCTGAAAAAGCAAGGAGTAGGTTTAGAAATACAGAGGATATCCCATGGCATTAGATGTGTTCAATATAGTGTATTGAGCATTTGCATGCTTTCTGGCAAATCTGTTGGCTGCTTATTAGATGTGCCATGCCCAATTTTGCATACCGTAGGACTTTTTCCTATCCGAAAATCAAGCTGCTCGCGGTCGTCTAATGCATCAAATCTTCTTCTCGTTCTCTTTCTTTTGCGTTTTTTCTTTGTGGCAGGTTGTATCAATGATGACGTGGAACTTTCTGCTTCAAAGTTCTCAGATGAAGTAAGATATGTGTGACATGTCTTTCTTCATTGTGCATCTGCGCTATCAAGGATGATGGATCAGTCTCACGTGTCATGATTTATAACTTGATCTTCTATGACTGGTGGATTAGCCGTATGAGCATCATCCTGATTATTAATTTCCCTTTTATCTAGGTCACCTTCATTTATCCACTTTTTAATGGAACAAAGGACCTCATAATAAGATGGAGCTTGTTGCAGTAGATGATGAGGCTTCTCATCTATTGACGTTCCGTGGTTTTTTTCATCCTTCGACCGCTGTTGAAACTTCTGAATCTGTATTTTAATGGCATCTATTTGACTAGAGTGTTCAACCTTCATAGCACTGATTTCCCTGTCATGGTCTTCTTCCATGGTCAATAACTTATTTTAAAGACATATCTGATTAGCTTCCATATCTCTTATTACTTTGTCGTCCTTTGCCTTTATGGCCATCCAACAATGTTGCATAAAGTTGATGTCTTTTTTATGATTTTCTTGCATGGTTGCCAATTGATTATTATAATCGAATTCCATGATCGTCATATTTTCTTCTAAGCCTGATAACTTGCTTTGCATAAAATTAATTTCCCTGTCAAGATTAGCTTTCATGGTCTCAACTTCCTTAGCATGCTGACTTTGCATGTCGACTATGTGGTCAGAGTGTTTAATTGTCATGATTTCCATCTCATCATTACGTTTTTCCAGGCGGGTGCACAAAGTTCTCATATCATTGGCGTAATTAGTTTGATTGATCTCCATATTTTTTACTAGCCGCATTAGTTCTTGTATAATTTGCTTATGATTTTCCTTTTCATTGTTGACACTGATTTTACAATTTGTCCCTGCTTTTCCACTATTATGGATTTGATCTGCAATGGTACAGGTGGATGGCACATTCTGATATGAAGAATTGTCTTGAAATCTTTCATCGACAGCTGGACCTTTTATAAGATTACTTTCATTCTGTTGCACAATTTTAGGGGCACAAGGTGAGCTATCTGGATAACCATATCTATCTTTAAAAGCATTGACAATGTCTTGTAAAGAAGTGAAAGAACCTTCAGGACAATTATTAAACCAATTCAACGCATCACCCTCTAAAAAAAGAACAAATAGAAGCATTTTGACATCTTCATGATTATATTGAGGAAGTCTACAATATATAATCATTATACGAGTAAACTTGCTTTAAATGCTTTCTAACAACCACTGAATCACCACCTGAGAACAAAGGCAATTTAGAAATGGCCACTTCCGGAACATCATGGAGATCATCAGTAAAATGAGATGGGGTAAACGTATAATCCATGATGAATAATGAGGGACCAAATGGATGATAGAAAGAGATCTTTGCTCAAGAAAATCAAGAGATGAAAGAAGTGGAGTCGTCACTTGAACAATGAATCTAATTCTAGGATCCAAAAAACAACCAACAAGCAGATATGAGGGAGACTCCTTGTTTGGGAAAAAATAAATGAAAAGAAATGGAGCAGCCACCCAAACAAGAAACGAACTGAAGAGTTGGTGCTGATTAAACGATATGACGAAAGATAAGGAGATGAAAAGATCAAATGACGCCCAAGAATGTTGGCCGTTTGACAGGCTAATGAATGGCGGAAAAGATGAGATGATGCCAAAAAATGTTGACATTGCTGGCTCAAATGAAAAGATTCCAGATTCCAGATGAGAGAGAGGAATGAAGATGAAATGTCGTTGAAATGCCGAGGATAGAAAAACTCTATCCCCTGCAACGACACCAAAAAATGTTGTCGTTGCCGGCTAAAATGAACAGATGAGAATGATGAGGAAATGATGAGAAATTAGAAGATGAATGTCGTTGAAACGCCGAGAATAATATGTCCCCGACAATGACGCCAAAAAATGTTGTTGCACAGATTGTCTAGCCAGCGCAACAATGCTCAAATCGGGGGCTGTCACCCTGATCTCCGATCTCTCTGTTTAAGCTATCTCCCGAGGCTGAGGGGGGTAGACCCTATAGGATAAAGGAAGACCAACCGTGGACCAGTTGGGTTGGAAGACATAGCAAGGCAATTTAGCACCTGATTGATTTTAGAAATTAATATACCAGTGTTTAATGTAGTCAATGATTAAATGATTATTTATTAAATGTTGTAGAAGTATGAACCTTGTAAAACAATCATTTATCATCAAATAACCCAAGCAAAGATGAATTTTGCCAAATGCGAGATAATCAATAAATGCACAATGCCTTAACAATATTCCAGCAATTAAAATTTAAAAGATTAAATGCTTTAAGCAACCATGAAATTTAAATGCTGACCAGATTTCAAATAGTTAATCTCCAAATATAAACATTTTAAGCACATTTAATTACACCACAACAAAGAAAAAAAAAGACTTTAAAAAGAATTTCCAATTTTTAATTAGTCTTTTTTCAGAATTTTTTTTTTTGTTTTGATTTTTAAATATATATATTTTTTATATTTTTGTTTAATTTTTAATATATATATTTTTATATTTTTTATGATTTTTTTTATAATTTTTTGATTTTTTTTTTAAAGAATAAAATAAAACAAAACTAAAGTCTAAATAAATAAAATTTAAATCTAAATAAATCCTAAAGACTAACCCTTTTTAACTTTTTTATTTTTTATGAATTTTTTTTATTTTTCATGAATGAAATAAAAAATAAAACAAAACTATCCTAAGTAATGCGAACAAAAACCTAAACTAAAATCTTACTAAAAATAAACCAAACCCAAAATTTCTTTTTATATTTTTTGATATCATTTTAATAATCAGAACAAAGCCAAACTAAAAATTTCTAATTTAAAACTAAAGCCTAAATTAAGAAAAACAAAAAAAATAAATCTAATCAAACAAAAATTAAATATATCAAAACTTTTAATTCTAAAATCTAAATATATTATTCAAAATATGAATGCTAAATGAATACAATTCAAAACCTAAAAAAAATCGAATTTTCCTTTATGGTTTTACTGCCTACGCATATGTACATAATAAAAAAAATAAGTGTGGCTTGCGTTTGGTGTTTGCAGGTGCGATGGGCAAGGGAGTTTCGACGGAAGCAGAAAGGAAAATCATGTGATGAGGGTTTACAGGGATGGGAAGCATGGAGAAGCTGCGGGTTAAGACTGCAGATGGAGGAGCTAAAGAGTAGTATGGCAGCGTGGAGCTGGAAGATTCGTTGGCAGAAGGTGAAGGACGAATAGTGATGAGGAAAGCAATGGAATGGTGAAGACGCAGAGGGATGGTTTGGAGCTGGCAGCAAAGGTTTAAAACGGAGATGGATGCCTGCATAGGGAGCTGGATGAGGGATGCAATTACAACGGGATAAGTGGAGAAGATCACTGCGTGGAGGGGGGTAATGTAATTATTTTGTAGGTTTTGGCAGCGGATGGGTTTTGATGGCTGCGATGGTAGCAATGAAATTTGCTTGAGGAAGAAGGGAGCTGCAGAGAGGAACAATGATAAGAAGGCAGTGTGAAAAGGTTTCAGCTGAGTAAGTAAGAATAATACACAGGTTTTGAAGGAGGTATGGTAGTGGTGAATGGAGCTGCATGAGAGGGTTTGGATATGTATATGAAAAGAGGGGAGAAAGGCTGCCAAAGGAAAAGGTTGCATGGAAGTGAGGAAGCAGTGTGAGCTGCGTGGAGTTGACAGATTGCTGTGAAGAGGGTTTGGCAGCGATCTTTAAAAATATTTCGAAAAATTTTCCTGAAAAAATGAAACCCTGGGCAACAGAACTGTACACCTGTAAAAACTGAACTGGTTCTAAGGCCAGATCTTACCCTCCAGGGCCTAGGTTTGGCTTGAAAATCAAATTTCAACTTCAGATCTTCAGCCTGCGACCTGCAACCTGAAAACAATGAAAACAAACAGCTAGAACTTGAAAATGCAAAAAAATAAATGAAACCCTAAAAACCCTAAGAACCAGCTAAATAATTACAGTATTCAGAGTTTAGAGGCTCTAACTAGCCAGATTTGTCAATATGCCACAAAAATATTTTTAGAATCTTAAATTTAATATGAGGTGCTACAGAAAACCCTTCATGCATCCGCAACTAAAATTCTAATGATAAGCCCGAGATTAAAATTTGCTGGGCTCTTTTAGAAAACGCAATCCTGGAGTTGGTTGGTTCAGCTGAGAACATCCCCTAACGCCCGACAGATTCAAAATTAAGGATATCCTGCACAGCTTAAATCAACCATTAACCTAGAGGGAGAAAACAACAGTGAAATTCAGATCAAATGGAGATACCTGCCATTATATTCAAAAATTAAACTATCATTCAAACCCCAGAGATCAGACAAGATACTTGTGCCTAAATCAATCTTCATCAAGCTATCATCAATGGCTGAAACTAAATTTATGTAGAAAAATGAAACATCTTACAGCATTTCCAAAAGAGTAACACTGACAAGATTTTCAACCCCAAAGTCTTTCTTTATTGCACAAAAAAATGACTACAAGAGAGCTTTCTTTAGCACACGACTCTAAGATCGAATGATCTCAAATGACCCCTGACACCCTATTTAATGAAAAATTTCCCAACGGCTAGTTCGAGTGATCCATGTCAAAGTGATCTCGATCGTCGATGAGGATCAAAATCTATTTTAATCTCATCCGTCGAAATTTTAAATGCATTTTAGTATATTAAAAATTAAAATTTTGCATTTATTTCCTCAAAACTTTGACTTATTATTATTTTCTTATTTTATTTTATTTTTAAAAATTTTTAATTTATTTTTTTATTTTTTAATTATTTTTTGATTTTTTAATTTTATTATTTTTACTGGACTCTCGAAATTAGCCTTTGGAAAAGAAAACACTTAGGACCTAGGACTTATGAGGGGATAAAACATTTTCTAACCCTCAAGACACACTTTACATCATGACTTTTACAATTTTGCATCTCAAGTGGGAAAACCCATTTGACATAAACCCTCATAGACCACCCAGTTCTGCGACACAAATATAATCTAACAGATCAAGCAATTTGTAATAACCTAACCAAATATTTAGGACTATTTCCAAATTACTTTTACATAGACTCGAAGCACACTAGGATTCCCCTAAGATTTTAATGACAAAATCCATTCTGGCTTTGGGGTTAGGCTGAAGGAAAACTCTGCTGATCATGGATCAGTGAGACAAAAAACCTTCCGGAACGTAGATTATCACCAAAAAATTAGGTTTACCCAGCCAAATACATACATGACATAGATCTGCTAAGATTATTGACAAATTTACACATGCAAAGTGGGTTTACAACATAACATGATCGGGCTGATGATGACAGTCAAATGGCACGGTCATGTCGATCCAGCGCTGTCCATTTTTGCAAAAAAGGTGGTGTACTGCTATGGGTAGTTGACACATAGTGGTCAACACTCCTTGTGTCTTGATTCAAGTTTGTGCAATTCCTCTCTAGATTCTTGTGAACGATAACCCTCAATTCCAGTGTTAGAAAAACCCTCAATTTTTTGTTCTACTTCCACTAGATCTTCCTCCTTTCGATGAGTAGAATGTAATGTTCCCAAACAGGAAATTAAGTGATAAGCAAAGCAAGCAAACAATTCAACAATCAGAAATGTGAAATACACATTAGGCACCCATGAAAACGCTAGAGATAGAGAAGTGTTGAGCCATTTTATTAAATCATAAAGGGAAAATACAATGGTAAATGTAGTGGTGCACCTGGGCTTGTCTCTAAGTACAAACGTGACAAAACCCAGGTGAGAAAATGCTAACCTGAAGGCTGCCCAACTGCTACACTAGAATTGAACTATGCTGCCCAGAAACTATGCTATTTGCTGGAACCAATAGGCTGCAATCACTGCTTCCTCTGCTCAGAAAAATTATAAAACTTCAGCTCCCGGATCCTCAGCCAAAACACCCCAAAACCCAGGAAGGGTTTGGCCTAGTTCAGACTTCTGAAATTTGACCCCTAAGGAGCCCAACCTCTGCTGCAACTGGTAAGCTCGACCTGCCTAAATGGAATTGGGAAAACTCCCAAAAACTACCCCAAATCATTGGGATGAGTCCTACTATGAATTTCCTTCCTTGCTAATTGTGATTCCGGTGCTGTGGCTCTTTTCCTCAATACCCACGTGATGCCCAAACTGGCCCTCTGCGCTGTCCTCCAAGGTTGGAATTTGAAATGCCTGTTTGTTGTACCCACTTGCTCCAAAACTCCTCCCAAGTGCTGACCCAATGATGTCCTTCGATTCTCCTGGTTCCTCCGGATAATGGCTGGGCCAATGAAGCTCTATCCTCAACTGCGTGTTCCCTCTCTGTTGGCCCAGGAGTACGCACTACTGGATGATCACTGAATGGGCTGGCTGTGAATACTCCTTGGTGCTCCTAAAGATGCTATGAAACTACCTTCCTAGGGTGGCACTCGTAGTCCCTCGAAGGTAAGGCTGAATTTCCCGCTTGAGAGATTCGTGGCTAAACATCTAGTTGACTCGGCCAAGCAACTCGAGCAAACAGTCGAGTGATTTTTGATATGCAAGAATGAATGATCGCCCAAGTGAGGATCTCTTCCTCCTTATGACTTCATGGGCCTCCCTTTGCCTCATGTGGGGCCCTCCAACAGCTATATGAATTCCCTCCAAGGAAATTCGAATTGCCCAATACGCTTTCCCACGTGGGTGGCCCCCACCTTCCATTAGCAAAATAATCTGGCCATATTTCTCCTAAGATCCTAAGTCGAAACTGCTTGGGTCCTTTTCCTTAGCAAAATTGTACAAAATTGTGGAGAGACAAAACTTGTTACAAATTCTCTTGGGAAGGGACATAACAGTCCTCCCCTCCCAAATGTTTCTTGCCCTCAAGCAACTTCAAAGCTGGGTGCTCCAGAATGTGCTCATCCTCCCAGATGGTATCCTCATTTGGCAAGTTCTTCTAGCGAACCAAGAACTCCCTGATGGTTTTGCTCCTTAGCTTCCTCTCCTACCTCTCCAAAATGGTCTCAAGCTCCAAAACCAGGTGGTGCTCATCATCCAATGAGTGTAACTCTACAACTGCCGTCACCTGTTGTTCCAACACCCTTTTAAGGCATGAGACATGGAATATGTTGTGAATCTTACTCCCCGGAGGCAACTCCAGCTCCTAGGCCACCTCCCCAACTCACCTGACTACCCTATATGGCCCATAAAAATGGGGTTGTAGCTTCTCGGCCCCCTTCTGCTTCAATGTGGATTTCTTGTACGACTGTAACCGGAGGTACACCAAATCCCCCTCCTTGAAATATCTCTTAGTTTGGTGTCAATCTGCATAAAATTTCAGCTGGTTCTGCGCTGTCACTAAGTTATCCTTGAGAGCCTTAAGGATGTCTTGGTTCTCTTGGATCCAATCTTTAGCCTTTGGGGCCCAGCTGTCTCCAAAAACAACGTCAGCAAAAGATAATGCATTATAAACATATAAGCCATGGAAATGAGTCATACCGATGGATATGTGATGGGTGGTGTTGTAGCAATACTCGCCCAAATGAAACCATCGAATCCAAGCCCTCTGCTGCCCAGTCATGTAGTTCCTCAAGTACCCCTCCAACCACTGATTAACTCGCTTGGTCTGACCATTTGTCTGGTGGTGGTAACTTGTGCTAGGTGTGAGCTCGATACCAACCAACTTGAAGAGCTCCTTCCAGAAGCCTCCCATGAACCTGCTATTCATGTCACTCACGATGTTCTTAGGAAGCCCACGTAACTGGAAGATCTCTCTGAAGAACATCTCTGCAACTTGTGAAGCCGAATATTTGGTAGGGATGGCGAACAAGTGGGCATACTTGGTCAACTGGTTGACCACTACATAAATGTAGTCCTTGCCCTATACTATGGGGAGCCTCGTGATGAAATCCATGGAGATACTCTCCCATTTCCCCTTGGGGATGGGAATCGGCTGTAATAATCCTGCAGGATGAATCAACTCCTCTTTGTTCCTCTGACATGCCTCACACTCCTGTACGTGTTTCAACACGTCCCCCTTGAGGCCCTTCCATGTGCAGTGCTCCTTGACTACCATGTATGTTTTCCTAAACCCCTAGTGCCCTGACAATGGCGAGTCATGTGCAGCTTGGAGCATTCTCTCCCTCAACTGTAAGTTGGGAACCAGAAATATGCGCCCCTTATACTAGATGACCTCATCCATCACCTTGTAGCGCTCATCTGCATGGGTACCCTCCAGAATCTCGCATGCCCTCCTGTCCTTGGAATACTGTACTAATAACTGGGCTTTCCAATCATGGCTGATGCTCATGAGTGATAGGCCTGTAGGTCTCCAGTATAGGGCATCAGCCACCTCGTTGTGTTTCCCCCGCACATACTCTATGTCGAAATCATAGGCTTGCACCTTATTGACCCATCTCTTATGTCTGTTGTTGAGGCCCTGCTGCCCCATGAAGTGAAGAAGACTGTTGTGATCAGTGTTCACCCGAAACCCATTACCCACCAAATACTGTCGGAACTTGGCCAAGGCATGCATAATGGCCATCATCTCCTTGTCATATATAAAATATGACCTCTCATGGGGTAAGAGCTTCCGACTCTCGAAAGCAATGGAGTGCTCATCTTGAGATACTACGACTCCAACTACCTCCCCGGACGCATCACACTCCATGGTGAAGGGCTGGGAAAAGTCCGGAAGTGCTAAAACTGGACAACTACTCATCACCTCCTTGAGGCAGTCAAAAGTTGCCTATGCCCCATCTGTCCATGCGAAAGCCCCTCTCTTGGTCAAATCTGTGAGGGGAGCTGCCAACTACGAAAATCCCTTGACGAACTTCCGGTAATATGTGTAGGTGCCCAAGAAGCCCCTCAATGCTGTCACATCTCTGGGTACTGACCAATCACGGATAGCTCGTATCTTCTCTTCATGGACCTTCACCCCATCTGCCCCAATGATATGCCCAAAGTAGATCATCTTGGTTAGCTCAAACTCACACTTGGACAACTTGGCATAGAACTTGCTGCTCCTCCAAAATACACAACACCTCCTCCAAGTGCTGGAGATGCTCCTCCCAAGTCCTGCTATAAATCAACATGTCGTCGAAGAATACCAACACAAACCTCCACAACTGCCTCCAGAACACATGGTTTATACATGACTGAAAAGTAGCTAGGGCGTTGGTCAACCCAAATGGCATGACCAAGAACTTGAAGTGCCCATAATGGCACCAAGAAGCTATCTTGGGGATGTCGTGATCCCTCACCCTGATCTGGTGGTATCTTGAATGTAGATCTATCTTAGAGAAGTACTTGGCTCCTCCAAGTTCATCCATCAACTCATCGATGCGGGGGATGGGGTACTGGTTCTTCAGTGTCTTCTTGTTGAGGGCCCGGTAGTTAATGCACATGCACAAGGTTCCATCCTTCTTCTTCACCAACACTACTGAAGAAGCAAAAGGAGTGGAACTTGGCTTGATATGGCCCAATGCCAACAACTCCTTAATGACCCTCTCAATCTCACCCTTGTAGGCCTTAGGATGCCTATAAGGGGTAGTGATCACTGCTTGCACACCCGACTCCATCTTAATGGTGTGCTCGAATCCCTTATCTAGTGGCTGCCCTGGTGGGGTATATCAAAATACTGTTGAGTACCTGTACAACAAGGCCTGAATGTCTGGAGGTGGTGGTTGGGCCTGCCCTCCAACCTCTGAAACCCTCAGCTCCACTGCCCATGCTATGTCCCCATGTCGTAGATCTGCCTCCATCTTATGCGCTGAGACTGTCTGTGGTGGGTATGAATGTATGCTTCTAAGGACCACCAATTTGCCGTCCGGGCTGGTGAACTCCATCTCCAATTTCTTCCAATCAGTAGTAATTTGCCCAAAGGGAGTATAACCACTAGACACCCATCACCGCGTTGGTGTCTAGCACATCGACCACAAAGAAATGGACCGTCATAGGGTAGTTCCCTAGAACTACTGTCAAAGAGGGCACATACCGAGTGCACCACACGGTACGGTCACTTGGTACCAAGACTGAAAGACCCTCAAACTCGGTCGTGGTGAGGCCTCGCCTCTGAACCAACTAGGCATCTATGAAGTTGTGGGTAGCCCCACTACCAACTAAGACTAACACCCACTACCCCTATATAGTGCCTTTGATCCCCAATGTCAGAAATTTGGGACCTTGCATAAAGAAGCAAGGACTCCCCCAGATGGGGCAAAGGATGCCCCTCCCTGTGGAGGTGGTGGTGGTGGTCCCCTCTTTGCCAGACTCTCAGCGTCTCCCATACCACACTCCTGCTCCACCTCATCCTCCTAGTCACTATTTGAAAAGACCTCAACGTAATGTGCTTTGCCAGCAGTGCACCGATGGCCTGGTGCTCAGGGCTCTCGACAAGTAAAGCACAACTTCTTCCTCCTGAGGTCCTTCCATGTCTCATCATCTAGCTACCCCCGTCCTTGGGTGGTTCTCTTAGGTGGGGTTCTAGTGTCATGCCCCTTCTAGGGAAAAGGGGTTCGTGCAAGAAAGGGTGCTCGTGTCTTGGGGATGCCCCCTACAAATCATTGGTGCACATAATTGCTTCCTGCAGCGCGGAGGGTTTGCATGACTTCACTAGTCCATGCTGGGGCTCAAGCAAGCCCTCTATGAAGGTGTATACCCCTCGAGCATCTGATAGGTCCGACACCATCAATGAAACTCTCAAAAACTCTGAGATGTACTTCTCTTGGTTGCTTGTTTGGCGAAGTTGGGTTAGCTCCTTGAAATGAGCCTCCAGATCCCTTTGGTCAAAGCATTCCACCACCCTCCTGGTGAAATCCTCATATGAAGCCACATTGGCATGCCCTAGGGTGGCCAAGCCATGAAACCACCAGTCGTGGGCTTCCTCCTCCATGTCTAGCGTGGCCATCTTGATGGCTTCCAGCTTTGTCATCTAGTTAAGCTAGAAATACGTGTCCATCTTCTCAACCTAGGCCTGAGTAGTGCAGTTGACAGTGCCATCGAATGTAGGGAAGTACATCCTCCCTTTGTCCTCTGCAACTCATAGCTCTGTGTGCCTTGTCCTTGATAACCATTGCTCTTCTCATTCTGCTTGAGCTTGCAAAAATCTCTGAAAGAGAGTGCTTCCTTGAAGTCTGCACCCATGGACTACCATTCTCTAAAGTGTTCTCCCATCTGTGAAGGGTCTTCAATCCCTGCTGGTTTGACTTGTGCCATAGGCATGGAAGAGGGCAGTGTGGCTCGAGTTGGCCCACTTGCTGATGGAGGTTGTGCTGCAGGTGAAGGGTGATCGAATTGTTGAGAGGCCCCAGAAGTTTCCCTAAATAAGAATCCCTTAGGGGTGGTTCTCTCCTAGTTCTGCATTTTAATCTCCTCTAGCATCTCCTTCTGCCCCTTTGCTAGGTCATTCAAAGCCTTCAAGAGGCTGTCAAAAGCCCCACCTCCTCCTTGCTCTTGGGCTCTCCCATATCTTCCTTCGCTACTACTACCTCCCCCCATCCTCTATGTCTGGAGTGATCTCTAGTTCTCTTTCTTTGCTTCGGTACCTCTACCTCTTGTATGTAATATTTTGTTAGTCCCCTTCTCTCATAGGAGAAACTCCCCACAACTGAGCCAAAACCTAGGCTCTGATACCACTGTAATGTTCCCAAACAGGAAATTAAGTGATAAACAAAGCAAACAAACAATCCAACAGTCAGAAATGCAAAACACACATCAGCCACCCATGAAAACGCTGGAAATAAAGAACTGCTGAGCCATTTTATTAAATCATCAAGGGAAAATACAGCGGTAAATGGAATGGTGCACCTGGGCTTGTCTCTAAGGATAAGCGTGACAAAACGCAGGTGAGCAAATGCTGATCTGAAGGTTGCCCAACTGCTACACTAGAACTGAACTGCGCTGCCTAGAAACTGCGCTGTCTATTGGAACCAAAAGGCTGGAATCACTGCTTCCGTGCTTAGAAAATTATAAAACTTTAGCTCTCGGATCCTCAGCCAAAACCCACTAAAACCCAGGAAGGGTTCGGCCTAGTTCAGACTTTTGAAATTCAACCCCCAAGGAGCCCGACATTTGCTACAACTGGTAAACTCGACCTCCCTAAATGGAACTGGGAAAACTCCCAAAAACTACCCCAAATCACTGGGATGAGTCCTCCTATGAATTTCCTTCCTTCCCAATTGTGATTCCGGTGTTGTGGCTCTTTCCCTCAAGACCCATGTGATGCCCAAACTGGCCCTCTGCGCTGTCCTCCAAGGCTGGAATTCAAACTGCCGGTTTGTTGCACCCACTTGCTCCAAAACTCCTCCCAAGTGCTGACCCAATGATGTCCTTCGATTCTCCTGGTTCCTCTGGCTAATGGCTGGGCCAATGAAGCTCTATCCTCAACTGTGTGTTCCCTCTCTGCTGGCCTAGAAATACACACTGTCGGATGATGAATGAATGGGTTGGATGTGAATACTCCCTAGTGCTTCTCAAGATGCTATGAAACTGCCTTCCTAGGGTGGCACTTGTAGTTCCCCGAAGGTAAGGTTGAATCTCTTGCTTGAGAGATTCATGGCTAAACAGCCAGTTGACTCGGCTAAGCAGCTCGAGCAAACAATCAAGTGATTTTTGATATTTAAGAATGAATGATCCCCCAAGTGAGGAGCTCTTCGTCCTTATGACTTCGTGGGCCTCCCTTTGCCTCATATGTGCCCCTCCAACAACTTTACGAATTCCCTACAAGGCAATTCAACTTGCCCAATACGCTTTCCCACGTGGGTGGCCCCCACATTCCACTAGCAAAATAATTTGGCCATATTTCTCCTAAGTTCCTAAGTCGAAACTGTTGAGGTCCTTTTCCTTGGCAAAACTGTACAAAATTGTGGAGAGACAAAACCTGTTACGAATTCTTTGGGGAAGGGACATGACATAGAAACTGCCCACTCCTTCATCAATTGCTTAATATGTTTTAAATTGGATTCAGATTTACTAGCCACAAACAAGCCAATCCCAACATCAAAGGAATGCCAATTGTTTCTGACAAAAGAAAAGAAACTCTTGTCATTTATCTAATTAGAGTTCATCTTAAAAGGACTAGCGGGCTTTTGGTTTTGTCCTTTTAATTCTAACAAGATTGGAGAGTGATTTGATTCACCTCTAGATCCCACCCATTAACAAATAAGAGGAAACCTGAGCACCATGGATTCTACTACAAGAAATTTGTGAAGCCTTTTTGCCATATGACCATCACCCACACGAAGGCTACTCCATGTGGGTTTTAACCAGATTGGATCTAGGTTGATCAGGCGCTTAGCGGCAATATGGTGAAAAAAATATTGTGAGGGGATCATATTTGGCGCGGGGTCCCTAAGATTTTGCATCACCTAGAGAGAAATTTAAATCTCCTATAATCAAATTTTCGTCACACAAAAAATACTTTCGAAAGAAAACATTCTAGACCAAGGCCTAAGGGGATACTCCATGAATTATGAACTTGAATCTTCTGAGAATCCCACCCCAAGGCCAAACCACCTGATCTACCACGAACATCGAGAGCAAGAAATCTCCAGAAGGATAGAATAGATTCTAAAGATTTGGTTATACTATAATGTCCCCAAATTTTGGATTGCCTAGCGAGGTCGTTAGGATTACTCCATTGATGGGCCCGTAGGGTTTTAGAGGAGTTTTATGGGTCTGACTTGGATCACTTACCATATTTCATCATCGTGATCAACATCGCACAGTTTGCTCTTGGTTCCATTGCATTCCGACGATTTCCATAAAATAACATTATTAACAGGTATATTTTAATTAATTATGCTTAAGGTGTTGTTTCGTGTTGATTACTTGGAGAAACACCTTAGTGTAATAGCTTGTTGGAATCAGGGTGAAAGATCTACAAGGCAGAACAATAAAAAGGGGCTTTGGGTGGCCACTGTGACCACAGGACCACAGAGGCAAACTAAGTATTTTCTGGGATTAAAAGTGACTTTAATTAGTTTATAAAAGTCACTTTATTAAATAAAGAAAGGAAAAGTGCTTTTAAATATTTAATTGGAGGTAAAAGGTAAGTGAGTTATAAAAAAAGGGAAATGAGGGGTCTCTCCTCATTCTTTTGTGCATTTGAGTTTTGGAGAAAGAGCTCTTGGAGAGAGTTTGAAGGAGAAGCTTAGGGTTTTGGAACCCTAGCTGCCATAGCAGATTTCGGTGTTGAGACTATACACCCTAGTTTGGATTTGAGAGTCAAATGACTTAGATTTCACCACTGAGCTTCAATGGAGAACAAGATTTGCAAGAAATATTGAGGTACCCAGGTGTTATCAGTTGATTTTATTAACTTATTGGGTATTTCCATTTCATCCTACAGGTTGAAGGAGAAGTTATGAAGGGACAAGTTACCAAGCTAGAACCTGGCCAACATTTGCCCAAAGAGAGACTTGAACGAGTGAGTTAGAGGTTCAAATCCCTGGAGGCTAAGTCACCCAACACGGGGATTTGGGATTCGATAGATACATGG
This sequence comes from Pinus taeda, assembly GCA_000404065.3. NCBI lineage: Eukaryota > Viridiplantae > Streptophyta > Pinopsida > Pinales > Pinaceae > Pinus > Pinus taeda. Next base: position 248,097 of record APFE031615703.1, read on the forward strand.
ATTCGAGTATCGGATACGCACATACGATTGACCTCTGGAACAGGACACATTTGGATACGTTATATATATATATATATATATATATATATATATATATATATATATATATTATATATATATTAAAAATTAGATATTTTCTTACACAATTCTCATTAATGATACAAATTTCATTGATTTCAAACATAGATCTTTATCTAGATGTAGATTTTACCCCGGAACAGGACACATTTGGATACATTATATATTAATTTTTTAATTAATATATATATATATTATATATATTATATATATATTAAAAATTAAATATTTCTTACACAAATTCTCATTAATGATACAAATTCATTGATTTCAAACATATATCTTCATCTAGATGTAAGATTTACAAATTAACATTATGCATGCAAATACAATTGTGACATAAATGATAAATCATAATATATATTCAATTCATTAATGATCCAATAGGAGAAAGACAAGATAGTAAGATAAAGATACTGTAGTTTTTTCATTAAGTCATCAAAATCAAAATGTGTTACAGAGGTAGTGCAATGCCAATGGAAAATACAAAACAACTACAAGTATATAAGCCTCAAGGCAGTAGGTAGCTCATGACTCATGAGTCATCAATCTTCATAGTCATCATCAAAATCAACATCATTATCCTGATCATCATGGCCACCATTTCTCTCCTCTGTTGCATCCTCCTCCACTGTATCCAAAGTCATCTTTGCATTTGCTGGTGTGGAGGATGACCCCTCTATAGTATCACCATCATCAAATCTGACGGGCTCTAGCACTGGATCATTGAGATCCAAGTTGGCCAATGCCAACTCAACACTACTGTCCAGACCCATATCATCAAGAAAGACATCCCACATTTTTGTCTTTCCCTTCAACCACTCATCCCTCTGCCTATAAATAAGAAGGTTGGTGTGGACATACACCATTGTCTCTGCCTTGGACTGCTCAAGCCCGTTCTTCTTAACACTATATGAATTCCCATATGTGCTCCAATTCCTCTCGCAACATGAGGATGAAGTCACTTGAGAGATGAGCCTCATGACTAACTGTTGTAGAGGAGGGCTTGTTGCCCCATGATTTTCCTACCAATATTAGGGCTTCTTAGCCCCCTTGTCTCTAATCAGATCATACCTTGCAAATCGACCAGTGCCAGTGGAAAACTTTGCAAAGGCATCCTCCACCACATCAAGGGATGCTCTATCCTAAAAAACCCGCCCGAATGCATCTTTCCTCCCCTGTGAGATTTCACCATCCATATGAGGAGGGAATTTGTGGGAAGGTCCACCATTCAACCACTCATGGATGTAGTATTTTGGGTTCAATGAGTGAGACAAACAATGTAAAGGTGTGCAATTCTTGTCTCATCTGCTGATAAGAATTTCTTGTATAGTGGTGAAGAAGGCCTCTGGTGATGTCTCATACTTGAGGCACTCACTCTATAGAATAATGCTCTTCACAGACTCAACCATGGAATCCCATCCCTCATAAACCTCTCCTAGGATGGGTTGATTTGTATCTTGAAATCGAAACAAAGAAATGATAGGGTCTATGATCTAAATAAATAGATCTACCCTCTCCCACCAAGCATCATCTAACACTGTGTCCTTCACTCATTTAGAGGCTACTTGATATGTCTTTCTCCAAAAAGATCAAAAATCTGAAATAACCATGGCCCCAAGAGCAGTCTTGACCTCCCTCAACCTCTTCAACATGATGAATGAAGAGGTAAACCATGTATCCGCAATCTTCAACAATGATAGATTGTTGTACTCCACGTAGATAGTGAGGGCATTTGTATGATTTTGTACAAAGTTACAGATATGCCATGCATCCTCAATAATGTTACCAATCCAAATCACATAAGAAGCAATGGATTTCAGTGCTAAGTTCAATGAATGGACAATGCAAGGTGTCCAAAGCACTTGTGGATATTTAGCTTCCACAATCATGTCAACAGCCTTGCAAACATGTGCATTATTTATAATGATTTGCACTCAAGAATCAACACCTACATCTTCAATAACTTTAATAAAAAAAGTCACCTATATATTGTGCATCCATTGCTTTCAAGAAAACTAGACCATTGAAGGAAGACACCATGAAGTTGATGAGTCGGTGTTGCGCTGGATCTGTCTATGCATCAGAAACAATGCTAACCCCAAATGTTGCCCATGATGCTTTAATAGGCTCAAGCATTTTTTCCACCTCTTTTTTGCCTTCGTCAACAATGTGGTTCTAAGCTTCTCAGATCCAAGAGGCACATACCCTGATGGAGCCCCTTGAGTTAGAGCTTAGAACATCTCAATAAATAGAGGTGAGCGTGCAACATTAAAGGATATGAAATTTTGATTAAAAAAGAGGCAATGTTGAGATCAAGCTCTTCCCGTTTCTCCTTCTGAAAAATCTTGTCCATTGGACCAAGTGAAATTGCCTTTCTTTTTGCTGTTTGTCCCCCACCATAACTCTAAAATGGGAATTTGTTGCTGCTTTTCCTCAAGAATGGAAGGGGGTCATCATTCTTGGCTTTTATTTATTTTGCAGCCACATTTTCCATACCAACATTGGACTCACTTAGCATTTCTTTCTTCTTTGGTAAAGGCAAATTTGCACAAACTCCAATTCCACAATGTGGTAAAGCCAACAAATGACCTTTCACACAAAAACATGTGCTCATGAAAGTATTGTGGCAATAGTTCCATTTCCAACTCACATTGCCTCCTCCCTTCACCTTGTTAGGTGGCCCTTTCTCTCTTGTGACATATTTCCATAAGGAATATTTCCCAATGTTACATTGAGAAGGAAGTCTTCCTTCAACATTACTTGCAATAGAGGGAATACTTGCAGTAGACTGATGAAATTGGGAGAGGAGGCGTATTTCCAATTGGGACATTCTTCCCCTTCCTTTGCCCCTTCCCTATTGCCCTTGATTGAGCAATGAACGTTGTAAACAAATAAAACAAAAACGCACAAATTTGTAAAAGAAATGCATATACAAACTGCTGTAATAAAAATGCAAAAAAAATAGAGAGAAAATGCACTTACCTGTTGCTTGAATGTCCTTGAAAACGCTCCCACACTCTTTGCTCCTTGCTCCAAAACACCCACAACAAACCCACAGCAAGCCCACAACAAAATAGACAAGTGAAAGTGAAAAGAAAGGCAACTAACTCGCCTTTTAACGCCGTGCAAGTTTTCTTTTTTCGGATTCGTGTCCGAAAATTGGGACGCGTTGTGTTCCGATCAACGGGACACGACGTGTCCCAATTTTCGGACATGAATCGGGATGAATCTATCCGATTCACTGGATTCATGATTCGTGGGCCCTAGGGGACAAATCCAGTTTCATAGTCTGGAGGTCGAAACACTAATTATGGGCTTCTAATAAATTATTTCTCTCTGCTGGAAAAAGGGACGAAATACCATTCTCATACCCTGGGTGAGTTCTGTGAGATAATACTTGCTGGAGATTGAAGGAGGAAGCTGAATAGAGGTCGAGTCCTTAACTAGAGAAGTCTGCACTCATTTTATTTGGCTGGATGTGAATTCTGTTCTTGCTGAAGGTCATTTCTTTGCTGGGGTGGACGTGTCTGTGTTGGAGAAGCTGTCGGCACTTGTCACTCACTGTTGGGTGCTATTTAGTAGAAGAATGACAGTGACATACTTGAAATAGTGACTCCTCTTCATTGACTGGACCTGAGGCATTCTTCCTGAGTTTAAACCAATTTCTTGGCAAGAGATTCAAACTAGTGATAGCTGGGAAGTTTTCTGAGTGATTGGGGAGCTGATATAAAGAGCTGGCCCTGCATGTTATCTCCTGGCAGCGTATTTCTCAAGGCAAGTATGAGACTATAATTTCAAACTGAACTAAACTGTTGTATGTATCTTATTCAAAGGCTGTCATAAAAATTCAGGAGCAACGTATTATTTGAATGATAAGAAGGATGAGGGATGGCTGATACTACATGTGTCATTGCCAGAATGAAGCCTGCACATGTTTCCTTGGGCAGCGTAACTCCTTAACAAGTGCTGGAACATTATTCTGAGGGGCTGATATTTATGTATGTACACATTATTAAGTATTGTCTCCACTTCCAGGTTCTATCTCTCAAATCTGCTCACTGTATATTCAGTTCATTTAATAAAGACTCTCATTCTTATAACTGCCTTGACTAGTATCAGTTGTATAGAGTTTTCTGAAATTTGTCATTGAAATACAAATTCTTTTGGAGGCTGTTAGTGCATGAGAAACAAATTTATAAAAACATAACCTACAACAAAATGCATTCAAACCGTTTGAAGAAAGTTGCCACTGAAATTTAATTGCAAATTCAGAAAATTAGTGAGAAAACCAAAGTTATGTTGAGTTGGAATTTTACAGTGGTATCAAAGCATTGATCTTGGCTCAGCCGTGGGTTATCTTTGTAAAGTCAAGTTTGAGGGCTTTATTTTGAAGGTGCCATGATACAATTGTTGGGTTCAAAGGGCAGACGATAACAAGGAAAAAAATGCTTCCAAGCCAAGAAGAACTATTTGCCCAAAAATTTGAAAATTATAACAAAACCTTTGCAAAGGTGATAGAGCACATGGAAGCATGGGTGTCATCAAATGCAGTAAATAAAAAAAGGAATAGCAAATGCAAAGATGAACGGTAGTCAAAGACCAGGAACCAAGGATTGAAGATGAAAACCATAAACAACCCTTCCAGGACGAATTGAGAAAAGTCAGACCCGTTGAAAATGAAGATATCACAGATTCACCCCAACGGGTTGGAGCAAGAGTTTGGGACGAAAGGGAATCAGAAATTGCTATAGAATGCTTGTCATCACTTAGCGATATTGTTGAGTTAGATGATGAGTACAAAGAAAATCATGAGGTCACAACAGTTGATGATGATTCGCAAGAGGTGTGTAAAGATAATAACACACAAGTGGTTGACGGTGCAAACTCAGTCCCATCAGTTGATGAGGCAATTGTTGTTCACAAGTCTACTTATGCCTATAACTTGGAAAACTAATTGAAGATGGATACAAACAAGATTAGGGCAGCCGCAAGGCAATATGATGATGCACTGTTATTGGTGACAGATTATTGTTGGAGAAGTGCAGTGGCACATGACAGTTTAAGAGGAGAGCCTTCACTCGCAGATTTTCAAACTCTTAGGAAGGTATTAGTAGAGATGAAACCTAACTAGCTATACCTCCTTTCAGATAGAGATCACCTACTCATGCTTACTGAGATATATCATGATGCACTAGTAGAGAAAGAGGAGGAAGTCAACAAGCTTACTTATGAGCTTGAGATTTCCCAGGAGTCCTTGAAGAGGACTCAGATGGCCCTTCAAGAATCAAAGTTGCAGGTTGACCAACTTGGTATGGAGTTGAATTTTGTACATTCTTTTATCGCAACCATTACACAAGAGGATATTAGGGACACTCATGATGTGATAAAGGAGCCTTCTGTGATAATGGAGCACGAGGAGCACCCAGATGAACTGACACTTGGAGAGAGACATGTTCAAGAGGTTTCTGATTATACACCCACGGGATGTGGATACAAATATATTTCAGATGAGGATACATCCATTTGGGATTTAGGTTCGGTTGACACCAGTGGAGTGGATACTGGAGACCCTAGTTGGCATTGGGATCTAGGTGGGGCTTTCAATCATTTACCAAGTGTGAAGGATGACTATGGCGTTGACAAGGTGATTGACCTAGTGATCAAGCACTCACGTTCCTTCACACTTCCATCAAAGTTATGGCCAGTGCTAGTGGCGAGTTGGTTTGATGCAGGAGTGTACAAACTTCGGGAGATGTGTTGGCACATTGTTCATGCATGGGGTTGCAGGGTGCTCAACAGGCCCTGATGGGAGTTATTCAGATGGGATGGCATTTATATGCCACTAGATAGAGTAGTATATGGGGATAATGTTCCTCCATTGATGTATTGGGCACAGGAGCCACCGAGGATCGACACAACAATGACATCCCCATTAGCATGTGAGGAGTCATGCCACTTAGGTCTACCAAGACAAAGGAGATATGGCTCACATCATGGTGGGTCTACTAGCAGGATGGCAGATACATTAGTGCATGCAGGATACTAGACGGTACAAGGTGCATCGACAACAAGCAGTGATACCTAGTGGGGTATAGGGATATGCCATGGTGTGTAGAGGTATGTAGAGGAGTACAGTGATGCATGGTTTTATGTAGTGGTGTATGGTGCTGCACAACAGGATCTCAGAGCATTACTTCTGGGGAGACAGATTGATTGGAACATCAGGCATACCAATGAGCCTGGTTTACCCAGGATCGATGAGTGGATGGATGAGCATCAAGGAGCATTGCATTCCTTGAAGTTTGATTTTCGATTAGAAAATCACCTGATTAGAGTCAGAGAGCAAGATACTCGCAGGACTACCCATGGGGGTCCATATGGGTTCCTAATCACGCCCTTGGGATTGACCCATGCATCTGTCACTTTCCAGTCCAACATATCGTTGCACAGGCTTTTGTTGTTGTTCTTTGATGCTCTCATTAGATATAGCATGACACATGGGGGTCACCTAAGACAGTTGGGTGAGACATAGTATATCGTGGACAAGAGAATGACGTCCCAGTTGAGGCATATGGTCGGAGCATGAGTTGGAAAATACAGGATTAGGGATGGTGTGACCCACTACAGAGCCAACATATGTTCAGCCCCTGAGTACACACTTAGGGAGATGATCAGAAGAGAGTTGCATGACACACCTTCGACATGATATTTCAAGCAATGTTTTAAAACTCCGACTCCGACTCCGACTCGGCCGAGCAATGACTCCGACTCCGACTCCGAAACGGTAATGACTCGGCCGGCTCGTTTTCAATGACTCGGTCGTTGTACAAAATACATTAAATATTTAGTTTTTTTATAAAAAAACATAATTTTGAAAATTTTAAACATAATTTTAAAGATTTTCATTCATGTTTCCAAACACACAGCATGGGGTCAATATCATGGGGCTGCTCACTGGCAAGCTGAACAGTTAGAAGAAAAAAATTCTCCTAGGGGTTACCCACTTGGGTGGGTAACGTAAACTAAGTAGATTTTGGATTGTGTCTGCTTGTGTGTTTAGACCCATATATATGATAAGGGCCTAAAAAATGATTAGAACTTATGGTGGCTGTCTGATAATGACCATGGAATCTATTTGATGCTTACCTTCAATTATCACTCCCCGAGAACAACGCTTTCAATTAAGTGTTACTGAAAATAATACAACTAACATGAATGAATGGCTATATAGGAATCTCATCTTTTGTAAACAACCTAATTACCATCCACTAGAGAACATGTAAACAAAACAAGGTATAACACTACCACAACAGGAAATATTCACAACTCTGTACCCCGCATTATATTTTACACCCAAGTAATACTACCATTGACCAGACAATAACAAAAAAAACAAAAGATACACACAACAAAAACTATTCACTCTCTATACACACAACAAAAACTATTCACTCTCTTCAAGCTTGATAATACCTATTGTGGTACGAAGCACTATGTACCTAACCAAAAGAGTGTTATAAGTATACATGAATAGAAAATAAAGAAAACACATTTCACACTAACTCTTAAAAACAGTTAAACAATTAAACAACGTGCCTTGCGTCCGGTTCCGTGCCCACTACAACCCGGCCGTTTCATGTCGGACTCGGTCCGTTTCGGCCGAGTCATTGCTGACTCAGCCGTCCGAACCGGGTTTCTCACCGAGTCGATGCCCAGGTTGTTGAAACGGACCAACTCGGCCGAGTCAATGTTGACTCGGCCGTTTCTTAAAACACTGATTTCAAGGCATCGTACGAGCATGAGGCACAGTGGGTGGTAGGCCTCTTTTACTGGGGGCGTGTGGGCTCCAAGCAGTAATTGGGTACATCACTAGGAGACGGGATAACATAGTCCGCTATGTTATTAGGTAGGAGCAGGGCAGTTTAGCATGCATCAAATTGATTCATGATACATGGTGTTCGTCTATTGGTTGCATACAGGGATTAGTGATGAGGCACGGATGGGCACCAACAGTTAGCATTACTTTGCCGCAACAGTTAGTTATTATCAGAGCGACACAACAACAACATGGCAGTTTCCTTTTGGGATTAGCATGGGACCCTAGCATTACAGGGCTTGACAACTCAACCACCATTATGGGTGAGCTGGTCTTTATAGGGGGAGACCACTCGGATCTTCCATTGGAATTCAGTTTGGCGGAGAGCATTTCACTTCTCAGCAATTCGTGGATGGTATCAGAGGAGGAGGTAGGGATTAGTTCATGTGGACGAGGACCCTTCTCAATAGGAGTTGGATCGTACTTTGAAGAGTTCATTCATGAGGTGCATGGGATTGGTTTTCCGATAGAGCAACTTCTTGAGGAGTTGGTCGAAATTTTGCTTTTTCGAGACACTCTACTTATTGGTAGTATGCAGAGTGCCAGAGGGCCTATAGTGTCTATTCCTTGTTGGGGGGTGAGTGGAGCGAGAGATGCTTCACGATGATTAGGATGGTTTGGGACCTTGGTATTCATTTGGATCAGCGTGTGGAGGGGCAACATGCGATGGCATTGCTTGAGGACACACAATTATGGAGAGGGGAGACTGTAATGCCCCCAAATTTTGGATTACCTGGCAAGGTGGTTAGGAGGGTCTTCCAAAACTTGTGTCAGCCTGGTCATAGGAGCAAGATTACTCCATTGGTGGGCTCAGAGGGTTTTAGAGGAGTTTTATGGGTCCGACTTGTGGAAGAAAGTGTAATTAGGCTCGGTCTTCATAAATATGAAATGTACTTTTGATTATTGTATTTTGTAAAAGGAAGAAAAATGATTATTATTATTATTGAGCTTGGGTTTCTTGCCCAAGAAATTTGTTTTATAGGTCAAACACTAATTGAAAGTGCTTTTAGGGTTGTCCTAGGTCAAGAAGTCAAATAGGGACATTGTGATAATATGAAGACCCCATCGGGCATCTTGTAAATTGTAAAAATAATTATTTTGGTATTTTATTGAGCCTTCCAAGACCAAGTCGGCTTACTAGCCTATCAAGTCCGCCTAGAAGCTAGGATTCATACCCCTGGAAGACCTATATATAGGAGACAGTTCGACCTCATTTGGACACATTCATTCCTCTCTCTCTCATGCGAAGGAAGAAGCAGAAAAGGGCAATGAAGAAGGCAAAAGAAGTGTTTCGGGGTCCTCTATCTCTTTCTCTCCACACATGCGAAGGAGGCTGAAATTCTACAACTTTTTGCTGGGGTTTTTGTTGCTTGGGTAGGGTTTCATTGTGAGGGTTCGATTTGATGAAAAAGGGCTGAATGAAGGGCCAACAAAGTCCCCTGCTAGATCCATAAGACAAATTAGGTCAATCGAGGCAATTGGAGGCAAAGAAGAAGCAGTTCTAGTCCACACGTGCAAAGTAGCAGCTACTGCCGGGGGGCCAAAGTTGCAGATCTACAGTTAGGGCTGAAAAGCTGTGGCTGGAGGTCGAAGTAGTGTTGCTGGAAGAGATTCTGCTGGGTTTGGAAAGAAGTAAAGCAAGCACATTAGTGAGAAGCTGATCTTGGTCTTGGAAGGGCTTCAATGTTGGTCAAGGGTCTTGGTATTCGTCAATAAAGAATCTATAAGAAGAGATTGAAGGGTTTTCCTCTCAAGAGGAGAGGTTTTTCCCTGGCTTGGAGCCTACATCTTGTGTACTTGTATCTTGTTGATCTTCTTGTTTTGGTAGCTGTTTGATGATTGAAGAACACACTATAATAATAAAAAGAAGAAGATCATCCTAAAAGTAAAAAGACATCACAAGCAATTATCATAGTTAGAAGAATCATTAATGTCATCTTGCCTTAGATTCTTCAACATGGTATTAGAGCTATGGTTCGCATAAGGCATGAAGAAGGTCCACTCTATTATAAAGAGGCTTGAAAAGAGGTGTTCATCATTAGCAAGTCTCATCAAGCAAAGTTTCAAGGCAGTATGGAATAGTCTCTTCCCTTCCAAAGATCTCAAATCTTCAAAGAATGAAGTATTGTTCTCAGTCCTTACTAGAACATTTCAAGATAAAAATATATGGGTGATAGATAGTGGAGCTTCAAGACACATGAGTGGACATCACAAACAACTCAAAACCCTATCCAAAGGAAAGTCCTCATACTATGTGGAGCTTGGTGACAACAAGAGCTATCCGGTAGCTGAACGAAAGAATAGAGCCATAGAAGAAAGTGTCAAGGCTATGCTCCATGATCAACATCTACCGAAATTTCTATGGGGAGAAGTAACGAAGACTGCAGTATACATCCAAAATAGAAGTCGTCACAGGTCACTTGGTAATATAACTCTGTTGACCGTTGCGTGTCAACTACCCATAGCAGTATACACCCTTTTTTCGCAAAAAGGGGTAGCGCTTGATCGAGATGTTTGGTGCCATTCAGCAGTCATCGTCATTCTCCTGATCTTATTAAGTTGTAAACCTAGTCTGCATTTTGATGTAAATAATCTTAGCAGAGCTGAGTCATGTATGTAAATTGCCTAGGTGGACCTAATTTTCTCGTGATAATCTTCATTTCGGAAGGTTTTTCGTCTCACCGATCCATGATTGACAGAGTTTTCCTTCAACCTGACCCCAAAGCCGGAATGAATTTTATCATTAGAGTCTTAGGAGAATCCTAGTGTGTTAATCTGCTAGATTATGTTTGGTCGCAGAACTGGGTGGTCTACGAGGGTCTGTCAAAAGGGCTTTTCCCCCTCGAAGATGTAAAAATTGTAAAAGTCATGATGTAAAGTGTCTTGAGGGTTAGGAAATGTTAATCCCCTCATGCGTCTTAAGTCCTAGGTCCTAGGGAAAATTTCTCCAAAGGCTATGTTTGATGATCCA
>APFE031615703.1:276269-301179 GCA_000404065.3 Pinus taeda
ATAAAAAATTTTCTTTTAGACTTTGGACTTTAGTTTAAATTTTAAGTTTTGTTTTAGTTTAGTTTTTTTTTTTTAGTTTTAGAATTTTATCTTATTTGAAAAGCATAAAAAATATTTTTGAAATATTTTGCCAGATTCAGTCTTGGCTCGGGAATTTTTAGGTTTCATCTTTTATGCTGAGGCTAAAATGTTGATGTGGGATTATTGTTTATCTTTTATGTGATTTCGCATGCTTAAGCACAATATCTGGTTAATGGTTAAATTTACATGGTTGTATCTTTCGAAGTTTATTTTTGCCAGATCATCGTTAAACACGTTATGAATTTACTGATATCTTGCATTTTTCGAAGTATTTTGATGTTAAATGATTGCTGTGCACAGTTTACATTCCTGCAACATCTGTTAAGTGATCGTTTTGACACCAAACCCATAAGGCACTGGTCCATCAAATTAAACAATTTCATTTAAGTGCTTTTCTTTTTCGTGTCTCCCAAACCAACTGGTTCACAGTTGGTCATCTATCTCCTTACAGGGTTTACCCCCCTTAGCCGCGGAAGGTAGGCTTAAACGGAGAGATCGAGGATCAGAGTGACAGCCCTCGGTCTGAGCATTGTCGTGTCAATCTGTGCGACAACAAACTCCAAAAGAAGTCTTCACTGGGAAGAAACCAAATATTGATCATCTCTGGATATTTGGGTGTCTTGTATATATTCACATTCCTAAGGACAAAAGAAAGAAACTAGATCCTAGAAGCAAGAAAGGAATATTCGTTGGATATAGCAACTCTTCCAAGGTTTACAAGATCTACATAAAGGAAAGACATCAAATAGAAGTAAGTAGAGATGTAAGTTTTGACGAGAGCATTGCTTTCAAGAAATCCAAAGATCTCCCATCCGATTCTAATGAGGAGGATCTTCCTATGTTTGAGGAAGACGTCAATAAGGAAGAAGAAGTCTCTCATCATGAAGAAGGTCCCAGTGAACCAATCTCTCTCCCTGAAAGAAGAAAGAGGCCTAACTGGTTAACTTCTACACTTCAAGAAGCATAAAATCACATCGCAAGAGGAAGATTCAGGGAGAGCAAGAAACTGAAAAAATACTCAGCATTTCTAGCATACATGTCGAAGCTCATTGAAGATGAATCTTCCACTTTCAATGAAGTAGCCAAACTCGAAGAATGGAAGAATGTAATGAATGAGGAATACCAATCTATTATGAAGAATGGAGTCTGGGAAGTTGTGTTAATCTAGGTTGCCATTGATGTCAATATGGTAGTGTTTGTAATGGAAAATTCTTATGATGGTAATGTTGCCCATGAAGGATCCAAGGATTGAATACAGACGTAATAGAAATAGTCGAACCAAGGAGGAAAGCTATCGGAAGTCGAGGAAAGCCAAAGAGTAAGAGGAAGACGTCATTGAAAGCCAGCAAGAGAAGAGAAGCAATTTATCGGAAGCAGTTTATAGGGAGGAGTTAAGATATCGATGCTTTATCAGAGAAATTATATTGTGACGTTATCGGTGGTTCTATTATATTAAGTTATGTAAACACTGCTCAAACCCCTGATTGCAATATAATGGAGTCAAGAAATGAATGGCGGAGATCAAACCCAAGTGCTTGCGGAAGAAGAATGGCAGAGGAATTGATCTGGATCGCTAGAGCGACAGATCTATTAGATCGATGGTGATTAGCAACTGCAGGGGTAGGAAAGTACGGATTTCCTTGATCGTAGCTGAAGTCCCGTACTCAATCCTAGCCGTCAATCTCATATTCAACTCTTAGATCATAGTCAAATGTGGGGTTAAGGCCGTTTTAATCCATGTGCCATTCGAAGTCCCGCAAACCATAGATTACGATATAATACGCAGACCTGATAGGTCCATTAGAAGTTAGAACATACCTTTATGTAGTATCGCGTCCAAATATTGGGGAAGTTACGCAAATCATAAGAGTTGTCACCGTCAGACCGTTGATTGTGATAAGACTTGTGAACCCAACTGCTGATTGCAATAATACTGTGGACCCGATGGATTCATTAAAAACAATTCATTGAATATTGCATCCGTTCCATCGGAAGACAGAGCATGTGCACACTTGTAAAACCTCCGTTTCTATGAAGTTGCAATTGCGGGATTAAAGGAATGGCTCCGATTCTCATGAAATTGCGATTGCAGGATCAAAGGAGATGACGTGGCATGTGGGTATAGTAACTCTTATATGGTTTTCGTGAATAATCAAGTCTATGGATAAAAGACTCTCCAATATATATTTTTAATATACAAGTCAGCCTCCCTCCAATAGACGTGTCCTTTGGTCAATTGGTGTAACTTGTATAAAAATGAGTTAAAATGCTTCAGTTCTGAGCATTTATGTCGGGCATAAAAATAGAGCATAAAGAAGTTCACAACTCGTGAACTTGAAGAGACAGAGGAAGCCGAAGGAACAGTAGAAAGAAAGCCGAAGGTCGAGTGAGCGAAAAAAGGAATCCAAAGGTCGAGCAAACGAAAATGGAAGTCGAAGGTTGAGCGAGCGAAGAAGGAATTTGAAAGGTCCAACGAAAGAAGAAGGAAGCCAAAGGTCAAACATTTTGTTGACTGGGTTATTTATTGAAAAGATCGGACCTGTGTTTGACAGTGATTGAGATAACAGTTCAAAAGGACACTCTGCGAATCTAAGAAGATTATCTGAGTATGAGCATGGTTGTTTTTAATTGAACGCACAATATGAAACTGCGACAGTCACTCCTCTAAAGAAGTCACTCCTGAAGTAGTTACTCCTGAAGCAGTCACTCCTGAAGCATTTACCGTGACAGTGAGAACAGAGGCTTGAAACGGTAGTTGTTTTTGTGCTGAGCTTAGTGCAGTTCATTGTAGACACATTGAAGTAGTGTGAAGACTATTGTAGATCATAATGGCTATTTGAAATCATCATGAGGTAACTTTGCAGACTCTATTTGGGCAATATGAAGAATTATGAAGACTCCTTCATATGAAGACAGGTTGTCATTGATGTAGCAGTGAAGCTGTAGATTGACAGAACACATCGAAGAAGATTTTGAGAGCTGTGTAATACAATCAAAACATTTCTTGACAAAGCAAAACTATAGGGTCGGAGCCCTTGGGGTTGGTGCCTCAGAATTGGAAGAATTGGCGTCCTTGGAGTTGGTGCTCCTAAATCCAATGTTGGTGCCTTGACAAGATAGGGTCGGAGCCCTTGGGGTTGGTGCCTCAGAATTGAAAGGATTGGTGTCCTTGGAGTTGGTGCTCCTAAATCCAAAGTTGGTGCCTTGGCAAGATAGGGTCAGAGCCCTTGGGGTTGGTGCCTCAGAATTGGAAGGATTGGTGTCCTTGGAGTTAGTGCTCCTAAACACAAGGTTGGTGCCTTGACAAGATAGGGTTGGTGCTCTTGGGGTTGGAGACTCACAAAAGATCAAGTTGGTACTTGGCAACAGGTTGGAGCCTTATATATATTGTACCTGATTTATTGTAAAGATTATATTAATAAAATCATTTATTCCTATTATTCATTTTGTGTTCTAAATATAAATGATTTAACTAGTAAAAATAACAATTGAAAAGGAATACTGATTCACCCCCCCTCTCAGTATTTCCAACAATTGGTATTAGAGCTAGTACCTTCACTCAAAACCTAACAACTTGAAGGTTGATCATTAGAACACAAATGGCAAAGCCAAGGAAGAAAGTCTCCAATCCTCCTAAAGAAGTGTCTCCCTCAACCACCGAAATCGAAGTCAATCAATTTGTGAAGGCGCCATTGTTCAATGGAAACTTTGATATATCGGAGGTAAGAATGAGGAATTTCTTAAAGACTCAAGGCATTGAAGTTTGGAAATCGGTGATTATTGATAGCATGATGGATGGAGAATCCAAGGAACATAATACAAGAGCAATGAAAGCAATCTTGAATGGGCTACCTAATTCTATGAGAACAATTTAGGAAAATGTTCATCAGCAAAGGGTATATGGGATAAACTTCATGACCTTCACTCAAAAGGAGCATTGACCATGACCACTAGTCAAGAAGATGATGGAAACCAAGAAAGAAATCTAGAACCTATCATAGAAGCTGAAAATTAGAATGATGACATCAAGGCTAAAGAAGACCTAGAAGATGAAGAGAATGAAAACTTTTTTGAAGAAGATCTCCTCACTAAACTTATGGCTGCCATGGAAGAGATTATCAATTTGAAAAAGGAAAACAAGGAACTTAATAAGAAAGCACTAGTTGGTGACCAAGACCAAACAAGGAGGAAAGTTGACCTTGTCAAGCTTCAAGTACAAGAAAGGGATGAAGAGCTTCCCAAGCTTAAGAAGGAATTTCATCAAAGCAAAAGAAAGCATCATGAAGAAGTCATATCCATGACAAATCAATTGGATAAAGCAAAGAAACAGGAAGATAACTTGTCAAGCCACCTTGAACAAAGGCACCAGAGCTTGAACAAACTTGAATCAGAGATTGGTCAATACAAGGAAGAGGTCTCCTCCGTTAGATCACAACTACAAGAAACAAGAAAGTTAGCACAAGGAGTTGAGAAGACAATGGAAGCATTGGTAATCATAGGAGGACAGGCTGATAAAGTAGAAAAGGAGAGAAACACCATGATATACCAACTAAAAGCAAAGGATGAAGAGATCTTCAAACTAAAATCCGACATCAACCTTCTCAAGGTCGAGACATGTAAAGCTACAAGGACCAAGGAAGAAATGGAGAGCAGTCTAGCTAAGGAAAAT
Source organism: Pinus taeda (assembly GCA_000404065.3). Taxonomy (NCBI): domain Eukaryota; kingdom Viridiplantae; phylum Streptophyta; class Pinopsida; order Pinales; family Pinaceae; genus Pinus; species Pinus taeda. The sequence continues at coordinate 281,020 of APFE031615703.1, forward strand.
GAAGAAAATTTCAAAATGAAATCATATATTATCTCCCTTAAAATAGAAGCAAATGAAGCTACTCGTATCAAGGAAGAAACTGAGAAACAACTTGCTAAGAAGAATAATGATTGTGAAAGATTGGAAGAAGAGATTGTCTCCCTCAGGAAAAAAGGTTGAAGGGATGGACAAAATCTTGAAGAGCTCTCAAGCCTTGGATGACATGCTTAGCCATCAAAGATCTCCATTTGATAAATCAGGTCTTGACTATGAAGGTGAATCCTCAAGCAAGGGTGACCATACTTCAAACAACAAGGACATGAGGAAGCCTGATGGAAATAATAATGCTCCCAGTTCCAACAAAGGCAAGGAAAAGAGTCAAGGCAACAATAGAAGAAATCTCGCTCCAAGAAGACTTGCAAATGATGTCAAGAATACAAAAGGCGATGAATATTATCAAGGAATCCCAAGGTAGAAAGGCTTCAAAAGTACATCAAGGAAATCTCCATCTCCCAGGTTCCAAAGTTCATTTCTTGGTTATTGTTATTCTTGTACAAACTTTGGACACATGGCAAAAGATTGTAGGGCTTATATTGATCCTCGTCAATCTTAGAGAAGCAATTTCGCAAGAAGTCATGAATTCTTATTCATGAACAACATAGAATGCTTCAAGTGTCATAACATTGGTCATATGGCACGTAATTGTAACTTGAATTGGGCACCTTCTCAAGCTAGAACTATGCCAGATAAGAAAGTTACACTAGTATGGAGAAGGAAGCAAATACAATCCGAAAGTCCCTTGAACTCTCCAGCCAACAACACATGTTATTGACCTGATCTTCGACAAAAAGAGATGATATATACAGTTTGGGAAGACTCTGCCAAAAGAGATGATGCATACAGTTCGAGGGAGCCTGTGATTCTTGATCATTATTGCAGAAGCTATTTGTGAAAGGGTCCTTATGAAATCCTTGATGAGCTATATTAACAATCATTCTTTGATAAAGATTATTTCTCAGGAGCACTACATTGAAGAACATGATCTTGTAACCATTCTTTAGATTGTTGTTGAAGATGTTTTCCACTTGATCACTAAGGATAAATTGGAGCAGCAGAGAAGGTCATCCAATGCTAGAGAAATAGGGAAAATAACTATGTTGTTGGTATTACAAAAGTTGAATGTCTCGACTCAGGAATATGATGTGAGAACAGGTAAATCAAGGACAGTAATAGAGGCAACCTTCAAACAAACAAACACATCTGGGAATGGAGCTTGAAGCAAGAGCAGTTGGAAGAATCTAGTATAATTGAAGCATTGCAAAAAGTTGTCAACCAGTGGAAAGAATTTAAAAGACAATCAACGATTAGATATTAAGAAAAAAAGAAGGGGAGAATGTTGTGCTGTTGAATATAGCTCAGCAACTTAAGGAGAAGCATAGAGATACAAAGGAATCCTGATTTGAAGAAAGATAGCGAGAATGACAATTTTAGTGGCATTTTCTCTTGATTCGGACTGTGAAAGCCTCTTAATTCTGATTGTGAAGACAACAAAATACAATGTAGAATCATAAAAAAATGGACTTGGACATTTGGTGTAGGACTATTTGGAGTTTGTTTTGAAGCATTAAAGTGGGGCATATTTAAGCATTGTTGAAAGGATTATGAAGAAGTTCTGAGACATGAAGAGGGGATAATGTGCTAGTTGATGATGAGGCAACAATCCTTCTATCTTGAGTAACAAGAAGAGCACTACGACAACAGGAGTAACATACCCATAAAAATATTATATTCATAAAGAACAGAAGCAGGTTGACAGGGGGAGCAGTTCGACAGGGGGAGTCCTTGTGCACTCCTTTGCCATTGATGTCAAAGGGGGAGAGAAGAAGAATATTGCCATCAATGACGAAGGGGAAGATTGTTAAACTAGGTTGTCATTGATATGAATATGGCAGTGTTTGTGATGGCAAATTCTTGTGATTATAATGTTGCCCATGAAGGATCCAAGGATTGAATACATACGTAATAGAAATAGTGAAGCCAAGGAGGAAAGCTATCAGAAGCTGAGGAAAGCCAAAGAGTAAGAGGAAGGAGTCATTGAAAGCCAACAAGAGAAGAGAAGCAATTTATCGGAAGCAGTTTATAGGGAGGGATTAAGATATCGACGCTTTATCAGAGAAATTATATTGTCGCGTTATCGGTGGTTCTATTATATTAAGTTATGTAAACACTGCTCAAACCTCCGATTGCAATATAATGCAGTCAAGAAATGAACGATGGGGATCAAATCCAAGTGCTTGCGAAAGAAGAATGGCTTAGGAATAGATCTGGATCGTCAGATCGACGAATCTGTTAGATCGACGGTGATTAGCAACTGCGGGGGTAGGAAAGTATGGATTTCCTTGATCGTGTCTGAAGTTCCGCACTCAATCCTAGCTGTTGATCTCATATTCAACTCTTAGATCACAATCAACTATGGGGTTAAGGCCGTTTTATTCCATGTGCCAGTGGAAGTCCCGCAAACCATAGATTGCGATATAATACGTGGACCTGATAGCTCCGTTGGAACATACCTTTATGTAGTATTATGTCCAGATATCGAGGAAGTTACGCAAATCATAAGAGTTGTCACCGTCGGACCGTCGATTGCGATAAGACTTGTGAACCCAACCGCCAGTTGCGATAATACTGTGGACCCGATGGATTCATTAAAAACAGTTCATTGAATATCGCATTCGCTCCATTGGAAGACATAGCATGTGCACACTTGTAAAACCTCTGATTTTTATGAAGTTGTGATTGCGGGATTAAAGGAATGACTCCGATTCTCATGAAATTGTGATTGCGGAATTAAAGGTGATCACGTGGCATGTGGGACCTCCATGTGGGTATAGCAGCTCTTATATGGTTTCCGTGAATAATCAATTCTATGGATAAAAGACTCTTCGATATATATTTTTAATATACACGTTGGCCTCCCTCCAATAGACGTGTCCTTTGGTCATTGGTGTAACTCGTATAAAAACGAGTTAAAACGCTTCAGTTCTGAGTATCTATCTTGGGCATAAAAATAGAGCATAAAGAAGTTCACAATTCGTGAACTTGAAGAGACAGAGGAAGCCGAAGGAACAGTAGAAAGAAAACCAAAGGTTGAGAGAGCGAAAAAAGGAATCCAAAGGTCGAGCAAACGAAAGTGGAAGCCGAAGGTCGAGGGAGCAAAGAAGGAAGCCGAAAGGTCCAACGCAAGAAGAAGGAAGCTGAAGGTCGAACATTTTGTTGACTGGGTTATTTATTGAAAAACTCGGACCTGTGTTTGACAGTGATTGAGATAACAATTCAAAAGGACGCTCTGCGGATCTAAGAAGATTATCTGAGTATGAATAGGGTTGTTTTTAATTGAACGCACAATATGAAATTGCGATAGTGACTCCTTTAAAGAAGTCACTCCTGAAGTAGTTACTCCTGAAGCAGTCACTCCTGAAGCATTTACCGTGACAGTGAGAATAGAGGCTTGAAATAGAGAGTTGTTTTTGTGCAGAGCTTAGTGTAGTTCATTGTAGACACATTGAAGTTGTGTGAAGACTATTGTAGATCATATTGGCTATTTGAAATCATCATGAGGTAACTTTGCAAAGTCTGTTTGGTTAATATGAAGAATTGTGAAGGCTCCTTCATATGAAGACAGGTTGTCATTGATGTAGCAGTGAAGCTGTAGATTGACAGAACATAGTGAAGAAGATTTTTAGAGCTGTGTAATACAATCAAAACATTTCTTGACAAAGCAAAACTATAGGGTTGGAGCCCTTGGGGTTGGTGCCTTAGAATTGGAAGGATTGGTGTCCTTGGAGTTGGTGCTCCTAAATCCAAGGTTGGTGCCTTGACAAGATAGGGTCAGAGCCCTTAGGGTTGGTGCCTCAGAATTGAAAGGATTGGTGTTCTTGGAGTTGGTGCTCCTAAATCCAAGGTCGGTGCCTTGATAAGATAGGGTCAGAGCCCTTGGGGTTGGTGCCTCAGAATTGGAAGGATTGGTGTCTTTGGAGTTGGTGCTCCTAAACACAAGGTTGGTGCCTTGAGAAGATAGGGTTGGTGCCCTAAAGGTTGGAGCCTCACAGTAGACCATGTTGGTGCTTGGCAACATGTTGGAGCCTTATATATATTGTATGTGATTTATTGTAAAGATTATATTAATAAAAGCATTTATTCCTATTGTTCATTTTGTGTTCTAAATATAAATGATTTAACTAGTAAAAATAACAATTGAAAAGGAATAGTGATTCACCCCCCCAGTATTTCCAACAAGTTGTCCCAAGGCTAGAAAACAAATTTGTGGCAACCTCTAAGTGGATGTATAAGATCAAGCATGCTGCAAATGGAAGCATAGATAAATTCGGGGCTCGAGGCTTCTCTCAGGAAGAAGGCATTGACTATGAAGAGACCTTTACTCCCACAACAAGGTATACCACGATCCGATCTTTGATATCTCTAGTAGCATCAATGGGTTGGAAGGTACATGAAATGGATGTCAAAACAACATTCTTAAATGGTACCATAGATGAAGAAGTCTACATGGAACAACCATTGCGATTCGAAGTAAAGGATAGAGAAACTCGTGTTTGCAGATTGAAGAAGGCACTTTATGGCCTCAAGCAAGCTCCTAGCGCATGGTATGCTAGAATGGATGCATATTTGCAAAGGTTGGGTTTCAGGAAAAGCACAGTAAATCTCAATCTCTACATCAAAGTAGGAAGAACCTGTCATCATTCTTCTATATGTAGATGATCTTCTAATAACTGGTAATGAAGAAAGAATTCAAGAGTGTAAGAAAATGCTAGCAGTCGAATTCGATATGAAGGATCTAGGACTTATGCATTATTATCTGGGACTGGAAGTCTGGCAGGAACCGAATGAAATCTTCATGGGACAAGAAAAGTATGTGATCGAGCTATTGAAAAGGTTTGATATGATGGAATCCAAATCCATGACAACTCCGATGATCACAAACATGAAAATGTTAAGGAATTCTAAAACCAGTCCAGTGGATCCTACTAAGTACAGGAACTGATTGGCTCGCTGATGTATCTGGTGAATACTTGGCTAGACATGTTTTGCAGTAAATGTTCTCAGTCAATTTCAAATGGAGCCTAGACATGATCATTAGATAGCTACCAAGCATATACTGAGATATCTGCACGGAACTGTTCATTACTGCTAGAAGTATGAAAAAGGAAAAGATGTTCATCTAGAAGGATTTACTGATTTTCGATTGGGGAGGCAACAACAAGGATGGAAGAAGCACTACATGAGGATGTTTTAGCTTGGGATCCTCCATGGTCTCTTGGATGAGCAGAAAGCAAGAGACAATGGCTTTGAGTAGTGCTGAGGCTGAGTACATTGCAGCCTGTGAAGTGAGAAGGGAAGCGGTTTGGTTAAGGAATATGTTATCTGATCTATTTGCAGGACCGTTAAACCCTACCGTAATACATTGTGATAATACCAATTGTATTAGACTGTCTGAGGACCCGGTATTTCATGGAAAGACGAACCACATAAACAAGTACCACTACATTCAAAAATTTGGTACAAGATGGTGTACGGAAGTTGGAGTATATCCCCACCGATCATCAAACTGCTGATATTTTGACAAAATCACTTCCGAATAAGAAGCTTATGTATTTTAGAAACAAGCTTGGATTGGTTGACATATCTTCCCTAGTTGAGAGGGAGAGATAGACACATCATTCTTGTCTTCATTTTGGAAGAAAGAATGGAGGATTGAGTAATCATCTGGCATCCGATACTCTTTGAGGATGTGGTAGGGCATCCAAGATAAGAGTAGGCAAGAGGACCGATATTCTTTGAGGGCTGGGGACCCAAGATAAGAATAGTCCTAGAAGGTCATACTCGGTGAACACTCAGGTGGGTATTTACCTTAAGAGACAATGATGAAGGTGTCTATAATCATTGGTCTCGCCAACATTGTGCTCTGATCTATTGAGAGAGAGAGCTGTTAGTCAAGGCCTTGCTATGTGATAATGTTGGTTATAATGATGCCATACAGATAGATTACTAGTTCGAATCTTCTTATGAAATCTCTTCAGTATTGAGAATAGCCATGTACCATTTATGAATACCTCCCTAGTTAAGAGGGAGTGTTGAAGGAAGTGTAACTAGGTTCGGTCTTTGTAGATATGCAATGTACTTTTGATTCTTGTATTTTGTAAAAGAAAGAAAAAATATTATTATTATTATTATTATTATTGAGTTTGGATTTTTCTTGCCCGGAATTGTTTTATAGGTCAAGCACTAATTGAAAGTGCTTTCTAGCAGGGTTACTTTGAAGCGGGGAGCGACATTTTCAGAAGCTCCCGGTATGGGAGCGAATCCCAGAGCGTTTTTTATATTTTGATGCATATGTCAACAAAAACATGTAGAATGAGATTAGATATAAAAAACATAGATTGAACCATATAACAACAATCATTAGAAGTTAATAACTTCATCACCATGTCCACAAGTTAGTAACATACAACATATTGAGTCTCATGAATCATGATTCATCAATCTTAAAGTTTCAAGCTTTCAAAATTCAATATATAACATTTATCATCATTGATCATCAAAGTTGTAATCTAAGTGTAACCATTACAACAAATAATATCTAACATGAAATGAAATGAAATGAAACAACTTTCAACTTTCACGAAGCATCATATTCATAATTCATTACCAATGAGCTATAATTGCCAACATCAAACTTCAAACTTAAATTGTCATATATTGTTTACAAAAAATATCATAATAAATATGATAGAGTCAACAGTAATTAAAACTACTAGAAACTAGAAAGGACAAGTAAATCTATCATCTACTGCTTCCTCTTGCCACCACGAATAATGTCTAATTTATGAGCAGGTCGTGTTGGTCTTCTAGGAGTCTCCTCCTGCACAGATCCATGACCAGAATGAGAAGGCACATGCCCTCCACATGAGGATGTACATGGAGGCGACGACAACAAAGGAACAAGGCTCTGAACTCAAGCACTGCTACTGGATGGTGGGGGTGGCATGGTTGTTGCTTCATCTTCCTCTCTCATAAGTTCTGCTTCCAGTTCTTCAAGATGTATAGTGCCATCCTTCAAATTATCGTCCTCTGGGTGGTTGTCCCAAATTTTACATGTTGGATCCTCATAAGCCCGATTACAGTAATGACTCAACAACCTCAAGTTGTAGTGCACATAAACCAAGCTTTTTGCCCGGTTTTCATTCAGTCTGTTTTTTCTCACATTATGTATGAAGCTGTAGGTGCTCTAACACCTCTCTACAGAAGAAGTATTTATAATCTGTAAGAGGACTTTTTTGCCAATTTTGGCAAAATTACCTAGCCGCTATATGCTTCCCACCATGCGAGAGCATCAAATCTGTCTCTATCTTCCATTACATGGAAGGAACCAAACAAACTAGTGCAACTCAAGTATCTCCCTAATTCAAGACGCGGACTAACACATTCCTCCCTATCAGGTATCAACTTGTCTAATGCTTGCAAATATCTTGTAGATACCTCTTTATCTATATGGGGTTTGACCCTAACCCCATCCCCAGGTGCAGGTTGGCCAAACCAAGATGTAGAGTAGTATTTTGGCATAAGGATATATGCTAAGGCATGTAGTGAAACATTAAGTTTATTCCACCATGTTCACACACAATCGTGAATCCGTGTATACAAGTTGTGATCATCTTTCTAAACAATATCTTTTATTTGCCCCAACATGGTATCCATCTGCTCATACACCTCCCCAATCACTAGTTTATCTATATCTGCAAAACGAATCATGTGATAAATGGGCTTGGTGAATTCCAATACTTGCCTCACACATGCCCAAAATTGACCATCAAGAGTGGTCTCCTCCACCTGTCCAAAACCTTGCTTGTCAGCTACATTTGTAGCTCTTTCCTTTAATCCCTGCCAGTGTGGACTTGATACCATGCTAGCCAATGACTCTCTTACCTTCAAAAGGTGCCTGAAGGTGAGGTAATAGCTAGCAAATCTAGTCTTCGCAATCTTCAACAACTCCAATCTTGAGTGACTGTAGAAAAGGCCATGGGTATTGCTATGATTTGTAATAAATTTGATCATTTCTTTGCCTCTCTTGTACAAATCACCAATCCATTTGTATTGTTCGTTTTTGTTCTTAATAATATCATGCATCAAAAGGTTCATTGTGTGAACCAAACACCCAGACCAAAATATGTGGGGGTATTTATCCTCAATAATTGCTCCCACTACCTTACAATTAGGAGCATTATCAGTGATGACTTGGATGACATTGTATGGCCTAATGCGTTCAATTGTTCCAAGTAATGGTTCTGTAATGTTGATGCCGGTCTTGAGCTTGTCTGAGTAATCATATGCTGAAAGAAAGATGGCACCACTAATAGACACAACAAGAACACTTATCAATGGATTGCCTTTTACATTTGTACAACCATCAGATACAATGGACACCCCATGCTCAGTCCAATAATTTGTCATTCTACTCAAAGAATGTGATATTTTTTCTTTTTCATGATCAAGTCTAACGGTTCTAGCCTTGTCATACCTAGCGCTCTTGTATCCTTTAGGGGCATCATTTATGGTAGAAACCATTTCATGCCAATAAGGTGAGCGAAGAACATTGAATGGTATCCCACATGCATAGAGAAACTGGTAAACTTTTGAATCCACATCATTCCTACACCTTTCATCAAGGAAATCTGATATGGTTCTACGCCTTAAAGAGATGTTTGGTGACCTTGTGCCTCCATATCCACTACCATGGGAGGATGCTGAAGGAGTTCTTTGTGCATGTGATTGTGAGCTTGGTTCAAAGAAACCCTTTGATCTTTTAGATTTGTATTGGGCTTCCTCCTCTTCCCTTATGTATTTGGCTCTATCTGCTGCTGACACACCTATACAAGTTTTGATTTCTATTTGTTTATCTCCATCCCATGGCCTTTTCCTGTAGAGGCGCTTTTTGGCACGGGTGTATGAACCTGTGTAATTATTGTTGCAATGGGGGCAGTGAAATTTAGTGGTTCCACCCCCTTTCCTTGCTTCAGGCCTAGTAACATATTTCCACAATGGGTTTGGTCTTGTTTAGTTTTTTGAGCTAACTCATGTTCAGTCTCCTCCAGCTTCTCCTCACCAAGGTACTCCTCTCCGGGGTTTTCATCAAATCCACTATAACCCACTTCTTCATCTCCTTCTTCTTTTCAACCCTCCATTTTCTACTATCCAACACCATAATAATAAAAAAAGGAACCAAGAAGAAGAAAATGCCAGGCAATATAACCACGATGTTTGAAATTTGAAGTTTGAATCTGCAAAAAAAATGGAATGGGAAATAAATAATTTTATTTATTTAGCAATGAACATTAAAAAAAATTGCTAGATTAGAGTGTAGATCCTACATCTTTGGCCTCTAATCTCCCCTTGCAAGCTCTTCAAACTCCCCTAAGCTCTTGTCTCACCAAGCTCCTCTCCTTGCTTCAAATTCTCTTTTGCTCTCCAAACTCTCTTGCTCTCTCTCACTTAGGATGAAGTGAATAATGGGAGGGGAGAGGGTTTATTTATTTAACCCCCCCGTCCCCTTCCCTCTCTCCCTTTTTCCCTCCCCTTCCCTCTCTCCCCACATCACTGTTGCCTCTCTCTCGACCGCGCGGGCATTGCTCTCCGCCAGTCGGGAGCGATCGCTCTCTGGTTTGAAAAATTGCTGCTAGAGCGACGCTCCCTCCATTAATCCCAAAAAAACCAGGGAACAATTTTTTTTGGTCGGGAGTGACTAGAGCGCGGATTGGGAGTGAGATCGAGGGGAGGGGCTCCCCCGCCACCTTGGATTCTAGGGTTGTCCTAGGTCAAGAAGTCAAATAGGGACATTATCATAGTATGAAGACCCCATCAGGCATCTTGTAAATTGTAAAAAGAATTATTTTTGTATTTTACTGAGCCTTCCAAGACCAAGTCAGCCTGCCAGCTTGTCAAGTCAGCCAAGAAGCTGGAATTCGTACCCCTGGAAGACCTATATATAGGAGACAATTCGACCTCATTTGGACACATTGATTCCTCTCCCTATCACGCTAAGGAAGAAGTGGAAAAGGGCAACGAAGAAGGCAGAAGAAGGAGAAGAAGTGTTTCGGGTTCCTCTCTCTATCTTTCTCTCCACGTGTGAAGGAGGCTGAAATTCTGCAACTTTTTGCTAGGGTTTTTGCTGCTTGGCTAGGGTTTCATTGTGAGGGTTCGATTTGATGAAAAAGGGCTGAAGGAGGGGCCAACAAAGCTCCTTTCTAGATCTAGAAGACATATTAGGTTAAGCGAGGCATCTAGAGGCAAATAAGAAGCAGTTCTAGTCCACACGTGCGAAGTAGCAACTGCTACCAGGGGGCTATTGAAGTTTCTAATTTTCCTTAGTTAGAAACCCTTCATGCACTTTTTCTGATTTATTCCTACCTACTTGTTGTTTTTCTTTAACAAGTTATTTACAAAGTAAATGCTGAACATAAACACTAGTGCATGCTCAACATATTACAGATCAACAACTAAAAGAAACAAGAACAAACACACCACATGACACCATTATTTTTGGACCAATGTCCTTGGAAAAACCCGATGCGAGAAAACCGGTGAAGCTATTTGAGGGTTTTCTTATTAAGCAATATCAGAGTACAATCTGGGTGCCGAAATTGGCCTACCCAACAAAGAATTTTCTTAGTAGCTATACCTCATAGTTTGAGAAAAATCTCCTGGCTGAAACCCCGGAAAATCCTTCCAGCAGCTCCTCAGCACAAAAATGCCCTGCAGCCCCAGCGTCTGCCCAATTTGGATTGTGTCAGCCCCTCTCTGTCTCACGCTGGCCCTGCATCAGCCTTTCTTGGGCTGCGTCAGCCCCAGGAGGCCCTACGTCAGCCTTTCTTGGGCTCCGTCAGCCCCGGGAGGCCCTGTGTTAGCTTTTTGGGCCTTTGCATCAGACATGTTGGCCTCTCTGGTGCTCTGTGTAACACTTGGCTGCCTCTGTGTGGCCCTGCGTGAGCCCTTGCGGGCTTTGCGTCACTCTCATTGGCTGCTACGCTGCTCTCCCAGCACAATCGCTGCCTTCTTTGTTTTTCTGTACTCAATGCCCCTCAGTTGCTCTCCCGATCACTAGTTCTATCTCTCTTAACAAACCCCGCTCTAGAGAATAGAATAACTGATCACTCTGGTGTATCCTCCAAGTGACCCTCAAGCCTCCTCTTTATACTTTTCCTGTTGACATCACAAGGGCCGAGATTAAGTCCCTAATCAACGGCTAAGATTAGATTTGGCTTGATCCATGTCTTTTGGACTATTCTAACACAAATTCATATTAATATAGATTAATATTTTATTTTCCCTAAGTTTAGACTTAGGGACTCCATATTAATTATTTTAATATCTCCTGATCTGTTTAGAATTTGCCCAAACCCTTTCTAGGTATTGGAGATTGTTATGAATAAAATACATAAATAATATAAATATAAGTAACGAGGATAATTGTAATAATGATTAGTTAATAATAATTAGTAGTTAGGTTGAAGAGGCATGTCTAAATGAGACATGACTCTCCATGAAGAGACACCTGCTTGATATATAAGCAAGCCTCTTGTTCTCATTGTAAATCATTCATTCTTAATCATATATTTAATATAATATTTATATCCTCAATGGATAACTTCATATTCCAAGTCTTCTGGAGTAATTAATTTATAGAAGGAACTTTGTTCACTTCATTTGGTATCAGAGCAGTTCGATCCTTTGGCAGCTTCACTGTTGCACATAGCTCGTTCTCCGATCTAGGTCTTTGACCATCAAAAATCGTCAACCTTGTTGCCGTCATGACTAAAGCATTTGCCACACAAGTTGGAGTCTCTCCGTTGCTGAGTTTGTTAGAGGCCCTTGGCCATTTTTTAAGGAAAAAAAATAAAAAGGAAAAGAGGTTATATTAAAAAAAAAAATCAACCAAAAAATAAATAATAATTAAAAATTCAAAGGAAAAAAAATGTTATATAAAAATAATTAAAAAAAAGCTATAGTTTTATTAAAAAAAGATACTTGTCAACGTTGTAGACAGCCACAAGTTGCAGGCCGCTACACAATCCACCAGATAGACTCGGCGGTTGCCATTAGGGAACAATCCATCGTCCACAGTTGTTTCCATCACCAACTCAGCAGCTCCAACCCTTCTCGACAACCCAATGCCATCTGCAGCGGGCTTCTTACTTGGCAAGAAGTCGCAGTTCTCAACAACCCCACTTTGTTCGCTTAAACCATTCCACACCACTCCGCCCTTGTCCTGCTCCACACGCTCCTCCACATCTTCGCTGCGTCCACACCACGTCTGCGGTTCTCTACACTGTACGTCGTCTAGTATCAATATCGAGAGTCAAAACAACGACTGCAGGTTTTGTGTGTGCTACCATGCGAGTTACTTACCGTCAAACAAACCATACGTCATAACGTTTAATGATTAATCAATCATACGGTGGGTTGAATTTAGTTAAAGTCAACCATACGTTTAATCGTTCATACAGTGGTGGATTTAGTTAAGGTATAACCGTATATATATGTTATATAATTTATAATTCTATATATATATATAAATACAATTATATAATATATATAATTTATAGTTATATAATATATATAATTATAATATATATTAAAAAAATTATTATATATAAAAAAGAATTAATAAAAAAAGGTTTGTAAAAAAATATAAATAAAAAAAAATACATTAAGAGGAAATTAGTGGAGTCAATGCTATTTAAAAGAGGAGAATATTTGGAAAAAATATATAGAAAAAAGGGATTTATAAAAAAAAAAGAAAAAAAAAGAAAGAAGAAGAAGAAAGTGATTTAAAAAGTATTTAATATTCAAGAAGCAAAAATGGAGTCTAATACAAAAATGAAGGCCATAAGATTTCCAGAAACCTTACCCAGAGACGGTAAAACGTTATTTAACACTAAAGGAAATTTAGCAGGAAAAGATGTTATTATTTCTATTTCTCTGGCAGAAGATGATTGTTTTGAGAGAGAAAGTCATTTGAAGCTGAAAAAGAGATAAAGCCTTTTTCATTAACAAGCTTCGAGGACAAAGCTTTTTGAGGAAGAAGGCAATGTTACGAATAAAATGTATAAATAATATAAATATAAGTAACGAGGATAATTGTAATAATGATTAGTTAATAATAATTAGTAGTTAGGTTGAAGAGGCATGTCTAAATGAGACACGACTCTCCATGAAGAGACACCTGCTTGATATATAAGCAAGCCTCTCGTTCTCATTGTAAATCATTCATTCTTATTCATATATTTAATATAATATATATATCCTCAATGGATAACTTCATATTCCAAGTCTTTTGGAGTAATTAATTTATGGAAGGAACTTTGTTCACTTCACGGTGTTCTCATAGTGAGGCTCAGACCTATCTCCTTATAGTCTCGGCATACTTGTGATAAGGAGGATCTCAGTGATCTCATAATGATACATTTTGCCTCGGCATATAGTCCAGAAGCAATCATAATCTCGGCATAGATGTAATTATGATCTCAATATAGATATTGTTGACACCTAATCATGGGGATTGGGTGAATAGTTGTAAATAGTGTAAATAATAAATAATGGAAAAGTAAGAGTCATTAGTAGATGAAACCCAAGAGTCACTCCCTCATGTATATAACTATGAGAAATCTAAATGAATAAACAGATTTCATTTAAGGTGTTACCTCCTGGCCTAACATGGTATCAAAGCCAACGCCATTTTTGGCTTCCCTCTCTACTTTGTAACTCCCTTTTGCAGATTGACATCTCTGTCAAATCCCTGTGAAATTTCGTGCATTGTTGAATGCATTGGTGTGTTAAACGTTGGGTTTCGTATTCAATCTTACTGTTGAAGGGGTCGTATTGTTGCCTTGAGGCAACCTGGTGCATTGAACATTCACTGTGCATTCCCTGGAGGTACTCAGTGGAAGCATGGTGCTGTGGACGACATTGTGACTGTGATAGCGTTGAGGTTTGGTATATGTCGATTTTTTTTATATGGCGAATGAATGCTGTAACATTGAACTTTGCTCATGTTACATTGAATGCTGGCCCATACTCTGCACGATATATATAACTGTTTCCCCGCGGCATCATGACTCTCCTGACCAATTATAATATAACTGTTGGTTAACGCCCCTCCCACCGCCTCCTACATTGAACGTTGTTGCCCACATATTACTATTGCATATATTCCATACCTTATTACATATGCCCGACTCCTCATATCTTATTACATATACCACTATTTTTTTTAAATATATAACAATGTGGACTCCATTCAGTGGTATAATGCTATAGAATACCACCCTCCACCTTCCAGTTAATACACTTATGTTGAATGGTTTTTAATACCTGATATACCATACTCTGATATACCCAATACACCTTTGCTCCCAGTGTTATTACATTGGATGTTGACCACGATGTCATATCATTGAATGCTCCTCCATACCACTCCACTCCCAATAGAATCCACCATATGTTGGTCAACCAACAGTCTTGCCGCTTGGTTGTATCTCTCTGCACCATACTACCATATGATATTACGTTGAATGAATCTCGTTCCATATACACCTCGCCCAACATAATACCTCTGTTTTCATATATCAGAATCAATTTTTTTTTACCATAAGGAGTAAAATTTTGCAGCAGAAGTATTTTTTTCCATAGTACATAGATTTTACAATGCATTCATTGATATCTATTGTGGGAGTGGTTCTCACTGGGAAGGAAAACTATCCAGAATGGTCGCAGAAATTCAAACACACTCTCATTTTTAATGAGCCGTGGAAATGAGTTTGTGTTGGAGAAAGAGACAAAGAACCAGAAAAGCCTATCTCAGACAAGGAATTCGCCATTTGGAAAAATAAGAACAACAAGGCTTATGCCTTGATTGCAGCATTAGTAAATGAAGAGGTGAGTCGCCATATTTCGCCATTTTCAAATGCTTTCGAAGCCTTACAAAAACTTATGGAACTCTATGAATCACACTCTGCGCTTGAAGTTGTTCAACTCATGATTAAATTGTTTAGCCTTGAATTACAAAATGATGATCCTCTTGCTCTTGCATCAGAAGTAAAATCTATCATGCATGATATCAAAGTCACTAATGTTGAACTGGACATTCCTCTGATAGCTTTTGTCAAGGCACTTTATCCCCCTTACTCAAATTACCTTGAGTCATTGCAAGCAAATGGAAACCTCAAAGAAATTACCTTTGACTACCTTGTGAATAAATTTGCTGAGAGAGAGAAAGCTTTTGGGAAGAAGACAACTCCTCAGTCTTTTGAAGAGGCTCTGTGTCTTGCACATAGAGAAAAGAATCTTGCTCAAGATTCTTCCAAAGGAAGAGGTGGTCGAACAGGAAGACGAAGAAGAAATTTCAGAGGCAGGGGGAGCAGACAATCTCAAGGAGAAAAGTCATATTTGCATTGCATATGTTGCAATAGAGATGGATCACATGATGCATTCACATGCAAGTTGCCTTGGGACAGAATTGGGCAAGAAAGAAATCAACCCAAAGGTAAAACTAATGACAAAGAGAAAGGTAAAGCACCTGAATCTGCTCACTATGTTGTGGCACATTGTAATATTGGAGTAAATGAAGACTTATTTAATGCTTCACTTGCTTTTTGGAAAAATGATTGGTTGCTTGATTCAAGAGCAACTTGCCACACGACTTTTAGAAGAGATTTTTTGGAGAATTTATTGACAATGTTGATGGAGCAGTATACTTTGCAGACAAAGCAAAACTCAAGCCATTAGGGCTTGGCACAATCAGGCATAAATTGCTTAGTCTTCCAAGCTTTCTTCTGCATGATGTTTTATATCTCCCACGATTGAGGAGAAACTTGTTATCCTTGGTCCACATCCGCCAGCAAGGACACTCCATTCATATGTTTGATGGCAAGGTTGAGGTGAGAAAAGCATCAGATCACTCACTTGTCACGACGGGATAGAAGAAGAAAGGCTTCTTGTTAATTTTAGGTATGTTCTATGCTTAGAGCAATTTATTTCAATTTTCACAGTTAGCTTCAATATCTTTTCTAGATTAGCAATCACATCAGCATTAAAGTAAATTGCAGATAGAACATAAACATAAATCGCAGAAGACAAGCCAAGACAAGAGGACACAAGATGTGGCGCTAGCCAGGGACAAACCCCACTGTGGGGAAACCCTTGATCAATTCTTCTTCTATGTTCTTCAATAGTTCAACAGAGAGAGAGAGAGAGAGAGAGAGAAAATCAAAACTCAAGCCATTAGGGCTTGGCACAATCAGACTTAAATTGCCTGGTCTTCCAAGCTTTCTTCTGCATGATGTTTTATATCTCCCACAATTGAGGAGAAAATTGTTGTCCTTGGTCCACATCTGCCAGCAAGGACACTCCATTCATATGTTTGATGGCAAGGTTGAGGTGAAAAAAGCATCAGATCACTCACTTGTCATGACGGGATAGAAGAAGAAAGGCTTCTTGTTAATTTTAGGCATGTTCTATGCTTAGAGCAATTTATTTCAATTTTCACAGTTAGCTTCAATATCTTTTCTAAATTAGCAATCACATCACCATTAAAGTAAATTGTAGATAGAACATAAACATAAATCGCAGAAGACAAGCCAAGACAAGAGGGCAAAAGATGTGGCGCTAGCCAGGGACAAACCCCAATGTGGGGAAACGCTTGATCAATTCTTCTTCTATGTTCTTCAATAGTTCAACAGAGAGAGAGAGAGAGAGAGAGAGAGAGAGAGAGAGAGATAGCACATTTACAACAGAAGTCAACATGGCTAGATCTCCTCCAAGACTGCGGCTAGGGCTCTCCTAGATGACTGCGTCTAGGGCTCTTTTAGATGACCCTCTTCACGACGTCTTCCTTGAGAGAAGACAAACACAAAACAAGTGGAGAGAGAGAGATCATGAGAGTTGTGTTCTCAAATGATTCAAGGCACCTTTATTTATAAAAAAACGTGGAGCACATGAGGGGTTTATTGGGTTGCTGGCCGACCTTGACGAATTGTCCCATAACACAAATAAATTCATATCTCCATGAATACTTATCGGAATCAGATGATCTTTAGGTCAATCCTACACCTCTCGATGAGAGGGATCCAAGAAAAATATCAACTACCATTAATAAGATGACCCACATGGGAGTTTGGCCCTAGTTGCCAATTTTAACACTCCCTCTCAACTAGGGAGAACTCCATCCGCTGATCCATATGTCCAACTGTATTATCTCTGCCATCGGTGCCCTGCACTGCTCTGCTCTGCTAAGCTCTGCTTTATTTTGCTCTGCTCTGCTTTGTTGAATTATGAAGAAGAAGAAGAAATGATCGAGAATGTCTCATACCATTCTCTACTGACCCAAAAGTTAGTTTTATCTGAAGAGAGTGTGTCACATCACTTTTATTGACCCGAAGTCAGTTTTATTGATCCCAGATCAATATCACAAGAGAGTGTCTCAAACCACTCATACTGATCCCAGATTAGTTTCATTGATGCCAGATCAATGGAGGTCATCCTTGCATAGGGAGTACGGTAGATACAACGATGCGTCCATCGATAGTACTACTATGATCCCTATCCTCATTTCCCTGCCCATTGATCAGATGAGAGGTACTTCCCATGAGTCCCAGACTGCATGGGTAGGATGCCTCGACAGGAGAACTAATCACCCTGTCCACAGGAGAACGAATCATCCTGTCCAGTGGATGCCACGGAGAACTAATTATCCTGGCCTACAAGAGAACTAATCATCCTGTTCCACAGTCGCCATGGAGAATGAATCATCCTGGCCCACAAGAGAATTAATCATCCTGTTCCATAGTTGCCATGGAGAACTAATCATCCTGGCCCATAGGAGAAGTAATCATCCTGTACATAGCGCACCACCAAGGGAGGGTGAGTTGCCCTATGGTCGTATGTTGCTCCAGTAAGTATCCCAAGCCCCCCAGAGCACAATGCATGCAACATGCAAGACCCTTATAAGAAGGTCTCTCAACAAATCCAAGTCGGTCGGGAAAGTCACAGATTTGACCTTTCCCAAGGCTTTGACAAAATGTCTACGACCTGTACATTAGTCTCAATGCGACGGAGCCTCCTCGCTCATCGACTTACCATATCCCAGATAGGGCAGTGTCTGATGTCTATCTGTTGGAGCAATCATTGAATACGAGATTCCTCAATAATCGAATTCCCCCTCTGGTTGTCACAGAGAATCACAGTGTTATTCATCATGTGTACAAACAGCTCACTGAAGAGCTTCCACAATGAGATCATACTAGTAGCTATGTATTCGGTCTCGGCGGTGCTTATAGCAACCAACTTCTGCTTCCTGCTCATCCATGATATCGAAGCAGAACCCAAAGAGAACCAACGCTGAGAAGTGCTCTAGTGATCCTCCACACTGCCTGCCCAGTCAACATTCGAATAATCATGCAGTTTCATATTTCCGGCAGTGTATCTCAATCCATGAGAGATTGTGCCTCGAAGATATCTCAGAAGATTCTTGGCACCAATCTAGTGAGGCTCAACCAAAAATGAGCTCACCATGTTAACTGAAAAAATATGTTCGGACGAAAGTTCACCAAGAACATCAATGCAAATGAGTTTATGAAACTCATAGGCATTTCCCAAATCTGGTCCGGCATCATCACCATATAACTTCTGAAAGTTAAGATCCTCGTGGTAGTCATGGGCTTGCAATTTATCATTCCACATCTGAAATCCAACACCCTCTTACTTCTGCAAATGAGAGGGTCTGCACTTATCAGAAATTGGTCGTCCTCATAAGGTGCTGGTATGAGAGGTGTATCATCCACAACCTTAAAACAATGGTTTGGATCGGCTTCACTCTTAGTGAATCTGAGCTTCATGTGACACTTATCAATCCTCTCATACTACGCCTGAGGAGTTTTGCTTCAAGCCATAGAGGGCTTTCTTCCTTCTGCATACGTGAGATTCTTGATCATCAATCTCAAACCCCTCGGGTTGTTCCAAACCTGTGGACCTGCTACATGAGGGGAATGTTCCCCTTGTAAGATTTTCCTTTGGTACATCTCAGACATGTACTTTCATGCTCTTTTTGAATTCAGGCAACCATGTCACCATCTGACTTACAGACCTCCGGTGCTATGTGTCAATGGACATGGTCCCCAGTGGACTTCCTACAACTTGATACAACCCTGAACTCAAAAACATCTTTGAAAATTCTATTTTCAAACACGTACCTTTCCATTGATAAGTGCCACCCTGTGACCTTTGACTTCCATTGCTGAAATGGACACCAGGTTCTTCTTGCAATCAGGTACATAAAAGAGATTCTTGTAAATGAATCGAGTTACCCTCATTCATTTGAGGGGTAACATTCCCTATACCCTTTCCGGGATAGGTGGCATCGACTCCAAGTATAATCCCACGATTGTTTCCATCTCTACCAAATTAGAGAGTGCGCCCTTCTATCCGATGAAGTGCCTTGAAGCACTGCAATCACTAAGCCAGATTCCCAGAGAATCTGAAGGAGAGGGCCAATACAAGATAATGCTTCTTTATCTTATTAAAAACAACTTTTGATTCTTCATACCTGGGGTTCCTTGCTTTCTTTGAAGAGTCAGCCAATTTCCTTGATGACCTGCATTACCTGTCATTTCTGAAATGATTGTTATCTTCATCAAGAGATGTCTCTTCCATTCAGACACTCTTTCACATAATGGCCGAACTTATTGCAACCAAGGCATCTACCTTTCCTTCCACCCTTAGATCTAGACTTCCCATTGAAGTGATCTTAAGGCCATCAGAAGCTTCCGCTGCGCCATTCCGATAATATTCTCTGCTTCGAATTTGCCCTCGGTGAATTTGAAGAGGGATGAGTGTTAAATTTGGACAACTAGGTCCAAACTCCATGTTTTGATGCTCAGATTAAGAGGCTAATATTTTTGTTGGATTCCTCTTTCTGAGAGGTGTAAAATCCATATAAAAATATTCTTAATCCGATGAGCAGAACTTATATTTTGAATTTATTATTCTTAATAAATTATATGTGCAAGGTCAGCCAGTTTTGTAATGTAGGCTCACATGCCCAACAGATGTGTCACA
>APFE031615703.1:303079-319240 GCA_000404065.3 Pinus taeda
AGTATGGCCTGTTGTGAAGCAGTTTGGTTGAGGGAGCTCTTTAGTGAGCTGTTCCAACATGTGCTAGATACCACTGTGATACTCTGTGATAATCAGAGTGGGATTCGTATGACTAAGAATCCTGTGTTCCACGACCGATCCAAGCATATTGATATCAGGTACCACTTTATCCGGGATATGGTACAGCGAGGCGCCGTAAGGCTCGATCATATAGGAACTGATGAGCAGGTCGCGGATATTCTCACTAAGCCCCTGGGGAAGGTCAAGTTCCTAACCTTTCGTGAGAGTCTTGGTGTCGTGGAAAGACCCTATGATGTGGGTCCTGTTGGATGATGAGCTCTGGGAGCTCTGGGGGGCTTTGGGGATAGCTTCTCGGAGCTATAAGCACTCATAATGCTTCTGCCCCACCCTTGTGATTATTGAGCTGGTTCGCCACTCATTTATCTGTGCCCCGTATGCATCCTACCCATCGAGTTCAGGGCTCATGGGAAGTACCTCTCATTTGGCCAATGAGGTGTGGAAAAGCTAGAGACTATTAGCAAAGACTGATGGACGCATCAGAGATTGCCGTACTCTCTATCTAGGATGACATGGTCCAATCACTTGATCTGGGAGCAAGATTTGTGAGGTCTGGGACCTCTGGACTGATTATGTCAGTCGGGGAATGATGTCTTTGTGACTGACCCACTTCTGTTCTGAAATAAAGAAGCCAGCAAAGCAAGTTTCGACGGGATGACTCACGATGTTGATTGCACTAATAGATGGAGTTCTCCCTAGTTGAGAGGGAGTGTTAAATTTGGACAACTAGGTCCAAACTCCATTTTCTGATGCTCAGATTAAGAGGCTAATATTTTTGTTGGATTCCTCTTTCTGAGAGGTGTAAAATCCATATAAAAATAGTCTTAATCCGATGAGCAGAACTTATATTTTGAATTTATTATTCTTAATAAATTATATGTGCAAGGTCGGCCAGTTTTTGTAATGTAGACATGCCCAACAGATGTGTCACACACCCTCATTGATGGATATAAATACAGGAAAAGTTGGAGAGAATTTCATCACAATCAACTCACATCTTCCTCTCTCATCCTAAAGAGTACGAGCTACCTGGAGGACGAATTTCAGCCACACGTGGGAAGGACGAAGAGGACAGACCGTACGGCTGAGCTGTAGTACGATTTTCTGCTGCTAGGGTTTCACAGAAAGTTTGACCAGCGTTGACTTTGGTCAACGCTTGGTCCAATCAAGCTGAAAACTTGTGGAAGGTTCGATTTTTGAAGGCCGTACTACCTGGCACAAAAATCGAGGTCAAAGGGTTGACCGTTTTGCTGCTGCGTTGACTTTTAGCTTGCTGCCCCTGCGTTGACTTTTCAGGACAGCATTGACTTTTGTAGAATTGACTTGGGTTGACTCATCTACTGGTTGGAGGGTTGTTGTGACACATCTGGGCTGGCTGATCAAAGGAGACTTTGCTGGTTGAAGCATCCTGTTGACCGCCGAAACGAACACATACATTTTTCCTGTTTCTGATTTGTCTTCTGTAAGATCTGCTTATATGTTCTATCTGCATTTTGCTTAACTACTTGTATGATTGCTGTGAGAAAAGTGAAATTGCTCTTAGCATAGAACATCTACAAAACTTTACAATGAGGAACCCATCGATCCTTTTGTCCTTTCCCAACTGTTTTCGGTGATTGCTCTTTCACTCTTGCTTGGGCTTTGTCTTCACCTTAGCTCTGATACCATGTTAATTTTAGGTATGTTCTATGCTTAGAGCAATTTATTTCAATTTTCACAGTTAGCTTCAATATCTTTTCTAGATTAGCAATCACATCAGCATTAAAGTAAACTATAGATAGAACATAAACTTAAATAGCAGAAGACAAGCCAAGACAAGAGGACACAAGATGTGGCGCTAGCAAGGGACAAACCCCAATGTGGGGAAACCCTTGAGCAATTCTTCTTCTATGTTCTTCAATAGTTCAAGAGAGAGAGAGAGAGAGAGAGAGAGAGAGTACATTTACAACAAAAGTCAACACTTCGACTTTCTAGATAAGAGAATCAATCATGTCTACATGAGATCAGTTAAAGACATGCTGCTTCAACTAATTCTCCAAGATGACTACTTCACCTGTCATGCATTGCATCTCGTCCATATGTTGCACCTCATTGTGCTGCTCCATTTCACTGTGCTGCTCTTATCACGGATCTGCACCCAATGCTGCACCATCACTGATCTGTACTCAGTGATTGCTATGCTGCACTTCATCATCAGTTGCACCTGTCACTGTGTTACACCCAATCATACACTCAAGGCATACTGCAATACATCATCATCATCATGCTGCAATACATCATCATCATCATGTTGCAATACCTTGCTATACTACTCACCTCATGCTGCTGCAATACTTATGATGTTCTTAACATACAACATCTACTTTGCTGCATATCAGCCTTAGCTGCGTGCTATGGCTTGTAGCCTAGCAAAGCAGCTAGGCTATAGTACGAGATTCCTTCAGGTAGACCCAAACTAGACCCTAGATAGCAACTTAGCCCTCTGACTTCTAATCTAATGACAGCTGCTCCCAAATGTATCTCATCCATGCTTTTGACTAGCAGTGAGATAGCTTTAGTTATGGCTAGATGTGATAGCGTATGAGGACATCTTCACGTCTGAGATTAGGGCCTCTTTAGGCCTTCTTACGGTGGCTTGAGGAACTCTTCACCATGTGATTCAAGATACTTCTAGACCTTCCTTTGATGCTATCCCTGTGCATCATAAGGCTATGGTATGACTGCAGCTAGGGCATTGTTGAATACACTTTCTTTTGACTGTGTCTAGAGCTATTTAAGATCTCCTCTTTTCAGCATGTATGAATTCTTCTCTTGCTACATAGAACCCTTAGTGTACTGAGATTAGGGCAGCATAGATGCCTCTTTGAAATTGCGGATTAGATTGAGTGTTGGGACAGTAGATGGGAAACCTTTTAGGCAGCGTATGATTGCTCTCTTTGACTGCTAGAGATCTTCTAGAACAATGGCCAAGTCTTTCTATTATCGGCGGCTAGGTTAAGGCTATAGTCCTCCCAATAGGACTGCGGTTAGGGCTTGCATTTATAGTGGTATAAGAACCCTCTTTAACTGCGTCCTAGAATAGTTTGTTAGGGCAACGTTGGGCATTTATTCTTGCTGTGTAGTAAGGTCACATTTAGGGCAGCGTAGAACCTTTCTTAGAGGGCTGTCCTTCCCGCGTTATGAGACCTTCCTCCCTGACTGCGTGAGCCTACTTCTTGTTGTGTATGAGACTTCTCCATCGAGGCAGCGTAGATCCTTGTTCATGACAGCTTCTAGGGCATCTTCTATTAGGGTAGCGTATCACCTAGAGCACTCCTTCTAGATCTCATCTTCATCAAACCCAGAACAAGATGAAGAGAGATCACAAGAGTGAGTCTGTGTCAAATGACTTAAAGTCCTCTTCTATTTATACTAAAACGTAGAGCACAAGAGGGGGTTATTTGGTTGCTGGCCGACCTTGACGAATTGTCCCACAACAAAAATAAATTCATATCTCCATGAATACTTATCCGAATCGGATGATCTTTAGATCAATCCTACACCTCTCGATGAGAGGGATCCATGAAGAATATCAACCTCCATTAATAAGATGACCCACATGGAGTTTGGCCCTAGTTGCCAATTTTAACACTTCTCATGCTGCAAGGTACCTCTGCTTGTGCACAAAATTTCTCATACAATTCTCATTATGATGAAGGTACATTTCCATCAAGTTTATTATTGCATGCTAGATTTGGACACTTGAACTATGACAACCTCCGCTTGTTGAAGAAAAATGGTTTTACTGGTTTGCCTACAATTCCTAGGAAACTTAAGAAATGTGATGCTTGCATTCTAGGAAAGCATAACAAACAGGCTTTTCATGATTCACATTCCAAAGCACATAGAAAACTTGAACTCTTTCATTCAGATTTATGTGGTCCAATGCCTGTTCCTTCTGCAAATGGAAATAAATATATGATGACATTTATTGATGTCTACACCAGAATGTGTTGGGTTTATTTATTGAAGAACAAATATGATGCTTTTCAAACATTCAAGAACTTTCATACATGGATTGAAAATGATGCAAATTTTCATATTGGCTCTATTCGCACTGATAATGGAAAAGAATACACTTCAAATGAATTTGAAAACTATCTTCGCCAACATGGGATCAAACATCAAACAACTGTGCCATATAATCCCCAACAGCACAGAGTAGCTGAAAGAATGAATAGGACAATCTTAAATATGGTGCGCTCCATGATGTTTTTCAAGAATGTAAAATTGATGTTTTGGGCTGATGCAGTTCTCTGCACTGTATATGTAAAGAATAGATGTCCATCTAATGGTATTAGAAACAAGACTCCTTATGAAATGTGGTATGGGCACATTCCTTCGTTAAAGCATCTCAGGGTCTTTGGTTCCACCTGTTATGCCTTGATACCAAAGGTACATAGAAACAAACTTGGTGCAAGGAGTCGTAAGTGTATCTTCCTGGGGTATTTAAACACCTCCAAAGCATACCATCTCTATGATGGAGTTAATAAAAAGTTTGTTGTATCTAGAGATGCAATCTTTCTTGAATCATCCAAAGCTGACAATGTTGTTGAGCGACAACTTGATCGCTTGGATAGATTCGCAAATGCAAAATCATTTCAAGAATTTGATAATCAGATTTCACATCTTGAAGGAGGGATTCCTATACTGGATCAATCTGTGGAATCTTCTTCTGAAGCACTCTCTCCCCCACATGAAACTCCAACCATTGATGATATTTTGAATGATGTGATTGACAAAATTGGGAGACTCAATCTTGATTCAGTCCCAACTCAATCAACTGAGCAGCTTGGACCATCTCAAAAAGGTCCTCCAAAGTGGCTGACAAAGACACTTTAAAGTGTTCATCCTGATGAGGTTGGAAAAACTGAAACAAGAAATTCAACAAGGCAAAATGGACGTGATGTAGATGATTCCGATTTACCTATTGATATGTATGTTTCTTATGATTGTGAACTGAATTTGTCTACAGATTTTTAACCAAATTCCTTCAAAGAATGCCTTCTCATGATGAATGGAAATAAGTGATGCAAAAGGAGTATGATGCCTTGATAAAGAATGGCACTTGGAAGCTAGTTGATCCTCCATTGGGAACCAAACCAATTGGCTGCAAGTGGGTCTACAAGAACAAGTATAAAGATAATGTCTCACTTGACAAGCACAAAGCTAGGCTTGTGGAAAAAGGTTTTGCATAGAAGGAAGGAGTCGATTATGAGGAGACTTTTGCCCCCACAGCAAAATGGGCTACCATTTGGAACTCTTTGCCCTTGTAGCTCAGAATGGTTGGAAAGTCCATCAAATGGATGTAAAAACTATTTTCTTGAATGGAGATCTAAAAGAGAATGTTTTTATGTCCCAGCCTGAAGGATTTGCTGTGAAAGGACATGAACATAAAGTATGCAAACTTGTGAAATCCTTGTATGGCCTCAAGCAAGCACCGTGACCCTGGTATGAAAAATTAACCAAGCATCTTTTGAAACTCAATTTCAAACATTATGATCTTGATTATGCAACTTTATTTGTTAAGAAAGTTGGCAAAGCAGTTGCATATCTTGTGGTATATGTAGATGATATTTTGATGACAGGGAACAATGAGATCTACATTGCATCCATAAAGAAGGAATTGAGGAAAGGTTTTGAAATGACTGAATTGGGCTATGTTCATTACTATCTTGGTATTGAAGTAACTCAACATCTAAAGTCTATATTGCTTTCTCAAAAGAAGTACATTGGAGATCTATTGAACAGGTTTGGCATGGCTGAATGCAATCCTTTAACTACTCCAATGGAAAAAAACTTAAAGCTCACATCCATTGAAGGAAAAGAATTTGAGGATGCAACAAAGTATAGACAACTTGTAGGAAGTCTCATCTATTTGACTATTACTAGACTAGACATTTCGTTTGTTGTTGGAATCTTCTCCAAGTTTATGCAAAAGCCTTGTGAGGGACATTGGTCCACTGCAAAAAGTATTCTAAAGTACTTGAAGGGAACTCAAGACTTTGGACTCAAGTATACACAAGTGAGTAACTTCAGCTTGATTGGATACTCTGATTCAGACTTCAATGGAGACAAAGAAACTGGGGTATGTACTTTTGGTTATGCTATCAGTCTTGGATCAGGAGCTGTCTCTTGGAGATCATGCAAACAATCAGTTCCAACAAATTCCACAACAGAGGCAGAATATGTGGCAGCAGCTGAGGCAACAAAATAAATTGTGTGGCTCAAAAAAATCTTGGAAGATTTGCAGGTAAAACAAGTACATTCGACTCCACTCATGATTGACAACACCTCCGCAATAAAGTTGGCCAAGAACCCAAAGTTCCATGATCGAACTAAGCACATCAATACAAAATACCATCTGATTCGACATCATGTTGAGGCCAAGACAATCAATCTATGCCATTGTTCCACTAATGAGCAGATTGCAGACATCTTCACCAAAGCAATTGGAAGAGAAAAGCTTGAAAGATTCAAAATGATGCTTGGACTCACCAACATCTCTTCAGATAAAGGGGGGGAATGTTGACACCTAATCATGGGGATTAAGTGAACAGTTCTAAATAGTGTAAATAATAAATAATGGAAAAAGAAGAGTCATCGGGAGATGAAACCCAAGAGTCACTTCCTCATGTATATAACTATGAGCAATCTAAATGAATAAATAGATTTCATTTGAGGAGTTACCTCCTGGCGTGACAGATACAATCATGACCTTGATGGAGAAGATCATTATCTCGGTGAACCGAAGTGCAGTTTTCATATATATATATATCAGATCTCGTTGTTATGGTGAAGATCTCGATGAGGGTGCAACAATAATGATATCAGTGGTGCAATAGTGACGATCTCGGTTTTGCAGCAGTGATGACTTCAATAGCAATGATGATGATCTCAACAATGACAAAGAAGAGGATTTGTGTCTTGGTCTTGGAGTGGCTATTAGGTCAAGGGTCTTGGTCTTGATATTTGTCAATTGGAATCACTATAAGAAGAATTTGTGAGGGTTTTCCTCTCAAAAAGTGAGAGGTTTTGTCCCTAGCAGAAAGCCAATATCTTGTGTTCTTGTCTCTTTTGTTTTGGTAACTATTTGATGAATTAAGAAGAGACACTCTAGTAATAAGAAGCGAAGATTGTGCTAATAAGAAAAGTTAAAAACACCTCACAAATAGTTATCATGACTAGAAGAATCTTATTAACTTAAATTTCCCTAGATTCTTCAACATGACAAACTTGGAAACCGAACCCAAACCGTCATCACATCAAGTCGTTCCTTGCTAGCAGTTAATGAAGGGGTCAAGAACTTGAAAATAAGGGGGGTGTGATCAATTACCAATAGCTCTTTCACCACTTTCTCTGCATCCTCATGAGACTTGAAGTTTAATTGAATCGAACCCTTGACAAGAAGAAAGATATATGGTGTGTCAATGACTAGTGGGGAAACACATTGGTTTTTCCATTCAACAAGGGTCTCCAATTAGAACTTTCGACCTCTAGCTCTACCCACCAAAGCTTTTTCTATAAGTTCCACGACTTGTGCCATCTCCACATCATCCCCTAAGAGTAAATTACAAGGAGCCGAAGATTTTTCACTTTTCAAAACCCTATTCTTCTTTCATTTTGTAGGAGACCCCCTACCTCCCCAATCGTGCACATGAGGGTTTCTGACTTCCTCCTTAATAACAATCAGATTGGACTCATTATTCAGACCTGACACAGTGTCCATCTGAACCACTGAAACTCATGGAAGAAAAACTTCAATAGAGGGGATTTCAGTAACTGACAAGGGAAATTCTGAGAAGGCCTTCGTAATCATCGAAATACCATCTAAGGACGATGAACCCAGAAAGGATGAAACCCCTCCATCGGATGAAGGATCAGGAAAGCTCAAGACAAGGAAACCCATTGAGATAGACCTTGAAGAAACTTGCAAACCCTCTCCGGGTATGGGTGGGTCCAAGATAGTAAAATCCCCAACATTATTAGCTTGAGAAAAATCACCAAGAGGGGGAAAAACTTACCTATGACACCACTGGCGAAAACCCTTGACACATGGTGGTGGAGAGTTCAGAATCTCTAAGAAATAGCCGGTTCTCGAACTGAGAGAGCCTCCCTGAAGAAAATAAGCCCTCGTCAACTCTTCCAAGGAAAGAGTTGCATCCCTCCCTGAAGGAGCTAGAACCTCCAGATGAGACAAAAATAAACCCCCCAGAGAGGGCTTACCGAATCATAGTCAACAACCTCCATGTCCTCCATGCTTCCACCACAGTAAGAGTGGTAGATCAACAAACCACTACAACCTCCTCTAACAAGTACCCAAAAAAGGAAAACTGACCAGAGTATGAGAACCCTGGTGAAAGGTATGGAAGAGAAATATTATCACCCTGGAGGAAAATTTGCTAGCTTGAGATACTAAACCACCACACAGAGAAAGGAAATACACCCTGTGCCACACCAGACTAACCGAGTGTGAGTTGGTAGACTACCAACACCTTGGACCCTTGTCGGCGTCCATCAGACCTCCCTTGCTTCAGAGGCACCTTCGCACACACCCCAAAACCTTAGTGCTATTCCTATTTGTTAATTCCCAAATAGTTTTGTTGTTCCTCCTATGCCTAGCAAAGTTTTGAAAGTACTTGGTGTTTTGGTGACCAACCTATAGCTGTAAGGATTGACTCTTAATTCTCCACAAGGATTGGCTCTTAATTCTCCACTCTTTTCTTTTATCCAATAGAAGTTTGTTCTTTTTTTGTTCTAATGAAGTAGTCCTTTGTAGTAGATCTTGTCTAAATTTTACAATGAATGGGTCAAAGTAGCAACTCCAATTCTTTCTACACCTCCTTAAGCAGAAATGTCTCCTTTTATATCTCTCACCTATCCACTAGGCTATTTTGTATTTGACTAGCGTTAATGTATATGCAAACTGAACATTGGCAACACCTCCTAGACCCTAGTCAAAATGCTTCCAATTATCCTTGACTAACCTCTGGAAATCCTCCTCTTCGTACCAACTAAAGCTATATTAAAAAGGTTCTTCAAGTTTTTCTTCATCCTTACATAGTTCAAGTACAATAGGAAAGTGATCCGAACATCTAACTTTGTTAACGCAAGTTCTGTATCTTACAACCTTTTGCAAAAGGGAATTGTGTGCAAGAAACTGATGTGGCCTTTTAGCTACCCCTCCTAGATTAGATCTATTATTACTCCATGTTGGATAAAGTTGTATAGCCTATGTCTACCTAATGTGCCAATTCAAGTTTGTCCATAAAATATTGGGATAGTGTACTTTCTCGGGCATTGGTACCTATTAACCTTGAGATTTGCTTCTTGTAAAGAGCCAAACGATTTTCATCAAACTGGTGTTCAAAGTCTACTATCAAAATCAGCTTCCACATAGGTCATATATGCTTCTCATGGAGATTAGATACAAGATATTTTTAGTGATTTGAGCCATTTCAAAGTCAGAGACATTTCATAGGCATCTTCATCAGTCTTGAAGAGGTCACTATTTTTAGTAATTGGAGTTTAGAGGCTTGCACGTCAGTCGTGATTGCATATTTTAGATCCTTGTGAGTTGATGATTTCAATGTGTTGAATTTTATGGTCCACCTTTATAATATTTCATTTGTACTTGTAATATTGAAATATGAATTATATTTGTAAAAGAAAAAATTATTTGAAGTATGTGCTTCATGCTTGCAAGAAAATATTTTTTTTAATTTGTTTTATGTTCAAGATAAATTTTATAAGGCATGTTTTTCATGACCTTATGTTAAGCGAGAAAATGAAAATTTGAATTTGCAATTTTGGCACCACAAGATGCTCAAGTCAGCCTCCTAGTAATGAAGTCGGCCTAGCCCAAGAGGCACCTGTTTGACCCCCTCCAACATGTATAAATAGAGAGCACTTGTCTCCACTCCAAACACAATTTGCATCACATCTTCAAGCAAGAGTCTGATCTGAAATAGCGAAGAAGGTCGAGGAAGGAGAAGGACGAGTCAAAGGAGGAGAAGCTGAGCCCTAGAAGAAGACACTTCGCACGTGTGATCTCTCTCTATTGCCCTCACACGTGTGGTTGATGATGAAATTTCTGTGGTGAAGGTTTGAAATTCTAAGGCAAAGGAGAGGTCGAAATTCAGCCCTAGTGCAGGCCTAATGCGAGCTTGGAAAGAGGCATCTTGAAGTATTTTGATGAAGCTTTGACTTGGTATCTTGGGCATCTTGTGGTTGTCATCTTGCTGGTTAGTTGACTTTGATGTATCTCTTGTTGCATTAATTCTCTAAGGAAAAGGTTGGCTGGGTTTTGTTGATTTTCTAGTAGCATTCAAGACTAGACAATTTTTTCAAACTAACAACCACTTCCAGCGATACAATTTAGAGCATTCCAATCATTAAGCAGTTACACATGAAAAATTTCAACCATTAACTTCTTGAAAAGAGGAGCAATAGAGATCATGGTAAACAATGAGACAAGAGGCACCAAAATTTATCGGGACAAAACCCCACAAGTGGGAAAACCCGTTAATCTTTCCTTATAAGAGAGAGTTCAATTCATCAAAATGTACATTAAAATATTCCAGTTAAAATGCTGGTCTCTGACCTCAGTAACTGCCAAGTGAAACCAGTGAAATGAGAGAGAAAAGTCAATGCACTATTCAAAGTCAAAGTCTGCAACAAAGGGTTGAATTTCGTCTTGAGGCTTCTGGTCAAAGGGCTGAAATTCGGCCTGTAATACCTCAGAAAAATCTTGGTCAAAGTGCAACAGTTGACCTGCGGTCATATCTTGGTCAACGGCCTAGAATAGGGGTAGATCTTCGGTCAACAATAGTCAATGAATCATTGAAAATATCAGCCTCCAAAATCTAGTCAAGGGTTAAGTCAAACAGAGAAATGAATCGAGTCAATGCCGGTCAAATAGATGTCAAATATGCTGGTCAAATTCTCCTTTCTCCTCGCATGTGTGAACATATCTTCTTGTGTTGGTCGAATGAGTGAGATGTGATGGATGCCAAATGAGGTCAATCGAATGCCAATATATATGTGTGCTAGGAGGTGGGTTTTGACCTTGGGGTGAAACTCCAATAGGCGGGGCCGAATTGGTCAACAAGAAAATACATAATCTCTCCTTTGTTTTTTCCAATGCAAATACCAACCAAAGCTACCAATTTTCAACACTCCCTCTTAGCTAGGGAGGTACTTTTCATTCTCTCTCTCTCTCTGTTAAAATTGGCAACTAGGGCCAAACTCCATGTGGGTCATCTTATTTATGGAAGCTGATATTTTTCTTGGATTCCTCTCATCGAGAGGTGTAGGATTGATTTAACAATTATCTGATTCCGACATGTATTCATGGAGATATGAATTTATTTGTATTTCTTGACAATTTGTGAAGGTCGGCCAGCAAGTTAAATTGTGTTGCACACCCCCAAGTAACCTCAACGTTGCATATAAAAGGAGGAGACATTGTGTCTCATTTCACTCACTCTCATCCTTTCATCTCTTCCTTTTCTCTTGGGTATACACAAGGAAGGAGGACGCGGATCTCTTGGGCAGCTTTGAAGAAGGACGTAGATCTCTAGGGCATCATTGTGAGGACGCAGATTATGGCAGCGAGGACGCAGGAGGGTACAGCCATCTGTTTGGGGTGATTTAGGGCTGCTTGGACTAGTGCCTTACCCTCTTTGACTGCAGCTTTACATGGGCAGAGTCTCCTAGGCTAGATGAAGTGCTGCGTTGACTTTGGAGGGCTGATTTGGAACAGCATTGACTGTGTAGGGCTGGCTGCAAGTTCCTGTAGCTTTCATTGCTGATTTGTCCCTCTTACTTGAACTGTTTTTAGCTGCACATACTTGCTGTTGGAGGCCGAGTTCTCCTAGGATATCTTAAGGTCATTGGTGAGCTGTTTGACCTGCTTTGATCTTGCTGATTTGATTTATGCTGCTGCTGTTATAAATCACCGATTTATGATATTGTACTATCTCTCTCTCTCTGCTGACTTATTGAAGAATATAGAAGAATTGATCAAAGGGTTTCCCCGCATTGGGGTTTGTCCCTAGCTAGCCGCCACATCTAGTGTCTCTTGTCTTGGCTTGTCTTCTGTCGATTTTATTTATGTTCCATCGGCATTTTACTTATATGTTAATGTGATTGCTATACTGAGAATTGACATTGGGCTAGTAAGAAGAATTGAAGTAAATTGCTCACAAGTATAGAACATTAGAACATACCATAATTTAACATGGTTTCAGAGCTGAGGTGAAGACAAAGCCCAAGCAAGAGAAAGAGCAGTCACCGAAGACAGTTGGAAAAAGTCAAAAGGCTTCATGGGTTCTTCATCACACTTCCCCGCCGAAGACAAGCTCCGTGAGAAGTCTGACTATCACGGATGGAAGATGTCTCTTGATCTGACATTGGAAAAGTAGGAAGTGTTGGATTATGTGAGAGGCAGAATTACGGAGCCTCCTTCAAATGCACCTGCTACAAGGAAAAAGTACACTAAGGGTGAAGTCAAAGCGAAGAAGATCATCCAGGATTCTATTGACAAGCATCTGGTGGCCTACGTTTCCGAGTTGAACACCTCCAAGGAGATCTACGATAGTCTGGTAAGCTTGTTTAAAGTTAGTGATGCAAATCAAGTTTTTTTTCCTCAAAACAAAGCTGAAGGATATTAAGAAGGGCAAGGACGACGATATTCAATCCTATTTCTTAAGGATCACTGAGATCAAGAATGATCTCCTGTCGGTTGGAGAAGTCATTGCTGACAAGGAACTAACTATCACTACTCTTGGAGGGCTCCCATTTGAATGGTATGTATTTAGAACCACTCTTCTCAACAACGATTGAATTCCAGGATTTGAGGAATTGATGGTCAGATGCATTCAAGAGGAGACAAGGATGGTGGAGCAAGAAATGCCTTCAAGCAAAGGCAACCCCACTGCTTTCTCCTCTCAAGCTAAAAGGAGAAATAATTCTAGGTCTAAATTCAAAGGAAAGGCTGGATCGAAGGGTGGAAGAAAGAGAAGATGCTTTGCTTGCAATAAATTTGGCCACTATGCAAGGGAGTGTCCAAATAAGAAGGACACATCTCATGACGATGATTAAAATCACTCTCGGGGCAACTCCAACCACAATCAAAGGAATGCCAGGTTCAATAGCAAAGGAAAGAGGAATGTTGGAAATCAATGAAGTGGTCAACCCTCCAAGAAAGCAAGGAACTCCAAGTATGAATCAAATGTTGTTAACAATAAGCAAGATGAATATTATCTGATATCGGACCTCTCCACTACCTCTCCTCCGGACTCGTTGGGCAATTGGCTTATTGATAGTGGTGCCTTAAGGCACTTCAGTAGTTACAAGGAAGCTTTCTCTAATCTGATAGAGAATGAGACAAACTTGGAGATTATTCTTGGAGACAATTCCACCTATCCCGTAAAGGGTGTAGGGAATGTTACTCTTCAATTAAATCAGGGTAACACAATTCATTTGTAAGAAGTCATATATGTACCTGATCTCAAGAAGAACCTGTTGTCCATTTTGGCAATGGAAGACAAAGGCTACAAGGTGGCCTTATTTTAAAGATGCTTTCATTCTTGGGTTTCGGGTTGACTCTTTATATCAAGTTGGAGGAAGTCTGTTGGGAGTCATGTCTTGTGACACATCTCGCCAGTCTGAACTATGGCACCGAAGGTTTGCCCACCTTCATTATAAGGCTCTACCCGATGTGAGACAAATGGTGACAGGGATGCCCAATTTCAAAATAGAGCATGTAGGTGTATGTCTGGGATGTGCCGAAGGAAAGCTCAAAAGGGTACCATTCCCCTCAAGCCATAGCAAGACCTCCGACATTTTGCAGTTGGTTCACTCCGACATATTTGGTATGATGCCCGTGAACTCTTTAGGAGGATATTTATATTATCTCACTTTTATAGATGACTATTCTCGCAAGACTTGGATATACTTCTTGAAAAAGAAGGATGAATTGTTCTCCTAGTTTCGTCACTTCAAAGCCTTGATTGAGAATCAAACCAAGAAGAGGATCAAGATCTTAAGGATTGGTAATGGGGCCGAGTATGAATCCAATGAGTTCCATGACTTTTGCAAAGAGGTTGGCATTAAGAGGGAGACCACAACACCATACACTTTTGAGCAGAATGATGTGGCAGAAAGGAAGAATCGTACAAATGTGGAAGTTGTTCATGCCATGCTCCATGATCACAGGCTTCCGAAGTTTCTATGGGCCGAAGCTACAAATACTGCCGTATATGTTCAAAACTGATGTCTTCATCAAGCGTTGGATTCCAAGACTCTCAAAGAGATGTTCACTGGTAAGAAACTTGATGTCTCTCATTTTAGAATTTTTGGAAGTCTTGTATATTTTCATGTGTTGAAAGAGAAAAGGAGCAAATTGGGTGCATCTGGAAAGAAGGGAATCTTCGTGGGCTATAGCGAAAATTCTAAGGGCAATAGAATCTATGTGGCTGGTCAAAGGGAAGTCGAGATTAGTCATAATGTCACCTTTGACGAAGATATGGCTCTTAGCTAGGTTGAAAATCTTCCTATTCTAAGGAAAACTAAAGAAGCTGACTCTAGGAAGTCGGATGAAAAGGAAGATGAGACGATGCCTGATGTGGAAGAACTTATGGATCCTATTGATCTCCCTCCGCAAGAGCCTTCCTCTTCTAGGAAGAGGCCCTCATGACTTAGGGGGACACTTGATGATGCCGAAGGACATATTGCACCTAGAGGAACTTTCCGTGAAAGTAAGAAGCCGACCAGGTATCAGGGATACTTGACCATTATGAGCACCATCATTCAAAATGAGCCTTCATCGTTCAAAGAAGCCGTGAAGCATCAAGTATGGAAGGATGCTATGAATGATGAATATGACTCCATCATGAAGAACGATGTCTGGGATGCGGTTCCCAGACCCCAGGATAAAACAATTGTCACCTCGAAGTGGCTTTACAAAATAAAGCATGGAGCTGATGGGAGTGCTGAAAAATATAATGCTCGCTTTGTTGCTCGAGGCTTCTCTCAAAAGGAAGGTGTAGATTATGACGAGATATTTGCACTTGTTGCCTGATACATCACCATCCGCTCGATCATAGCCCTTGCTGCTTCGCAAGGATGGAACCTACATCAGATGGATGTCAAGATCACGTTCTTGCATGGTTCTATTAAAGAGGAAGTCTATGTGGAACAACCCGAGGGGTTTGAGATTCATAATCAGGAATCTCACGTATGCAGGTTGAAGAAAGCTCTCTATGGGTTGAAGCAAGCACCCCGAGCTTTGTATGAGAGGATCGATAGCTACTTGTTGAAGCTGGGATTCACTAGGAGTGAAGTCGATCCAAACCTTTACTTTAAGGTTGAGGATGGTAAGCCTCTCATACTGGTGTTGTATGTTGATGACCTCTTCCTGACAGGTGCAGACCAATGTTGCACGAAGCACCCCCCCCACGGTTCCAAGCCGCGAAGCGCATCCCTTACGGAAGCGCCTAGGAAGCTTGGCCAGAAGCGCGCTTCCGAAATTCGGAAGTGCCACTTCCGAAATTCGGAAGCACTACTTCCGAATTTTTTGTCGCTTCTTGGAAATTCGGAAGCGTGGTACGGAAGCGCCGAAGCGCGCTTCATACAACGCTTCAGGCATCGGAAGCATGGCGCTTCGGAGGAAGAAGCGTACGCTTCCATACACTTCCAGAAAAGCTTCCGGAAAAGCTTTTAGAAAATCGTTTTTTTTTCAATTTTTTTTTAATTTTAGGTGAGTTTGCTTGTTGGGGGTGCGTCCACCTTGGGTTAGGGTGACGAATGAAGGCAAAAAAAAATATAAATATAGCAGATGCTCCCTCATGGTAATGTTAAGAAGTAAAAGTGACATTCTCCTTTATTTTTCATTTTCATCCTTTTACTTAAATTTTTAACATTACAATGAAATGACTCGGGATGTTTGAGAGTGGTTCCAGCCTCATTGGACTTCATATGGAGAAAATAGAATTTCATATCCTATTCAAAATTCAGCAGACTTAACAGTTTTCAGGAATT